>MJUU01037362.1:6225-20432 GCA_002080025.1 Modiolus philippinarum | reverse complement strand
AATCGGAATTGATCTGTATCTCACCTAGATATACTCATATACCAAAACAATATGTCAAGCGGTTACAGAAAAAAACACCGGAAACCTATATTTTTCAAAATTTCACCAAGTCCAAGGGCCATAACTCTGTACAAAATCAACCGACTGGAACCAAATTCGATCTTGATCTGTATTTCACCTAGATATAGTCATATATTAAATATGAAATTAATATGTCAAGGGATTAGAAAAAAACTCCGAAAACCTATTTTTTTCAAAATTTCACAAAGTCCAAGGGCCATAACTCTGTACAAAATCAATCGACTGGAACCAAATTCAAACTTGATCTGTATTTCACCTAGATATAGTCATATACCAAACATGAAATCAATATGTCAAGCAGTTACAGAAAAAATCTCCAGAAACCAAAAAGTTAACGGACGGATAGACAGACGGACGGACGGACGGACGGAGGGTATACCATAATATGTCCGTCTTTCAACGGGCATAAAAAAAATAATAAAATCTATCTGATATTTATTTCATATGAAAGCTAACTAATAAGCATGTTCTCACAGTTCCCTTTATATTCTTTGTAAATATTGCTGAAAAATACAGAATATGGCCTGATTTTCAAAGCTTGATAACAGGAAAAGATGATCGGTGACATATCATTTTTATTTTATTTTTTTAACAAATGGACTAAGTCCTGCAAAATATCTTGAAATAAAAAAATTCTGTCTGATATTTTTATTAAGCTCGATCTACCTTTAAAAAAATCAAAGAAGTTTAGTACATGTACCACCAAATTTTTTCCTGCCATATCAGCAACCTTTCATTTTTTGCCTAAATCATATTGTATCTATATTAAGTCACTAATTAATACCTCTTTTCCTCTTGTGCCTTCTAAAAATAACCTCAGATTCTGTACTGTCCATTTTCCACCATGGACTGCATTGTAATCTTCCTAAAAATAGAATATGTAAATTAGAATCTTTCAGGATTTACTGTATACCCTTTTACAACCAGTTGCACGGAGTATCAAAATCTTATCTAGGATTTGAAGAAAAGTTAAAACCAAACAATAAAAGGGTATTTTGACAGACATCAGCAGCAATTCAATACACAGTAAATAAAGATGTGTTTGTTAAGCACTATATATGGCCCCAGCACCAATTTTATTAGTTGAAAATATTTGAAAATGGAATCCTAATATTTTGGTTTGAGTTATCCTTTTTGTAACCTAGAAAACATATGAAAATGGAATTTAAAATTTTTAACCTCTGTGACTTTGGGCATATTTATGTTCCTCCTGACTAGATCTATATACTTGCCAAGTATGATAAGTCTATCTTTTATAGTTCAAAAGTTATAACCAAAGTTAAAGTATTGGATGTACAGACAGACAGGACAAAAACAATATGCCCCAAGCCTCAATATGGCTGCATAAAAAATCTTCAGCAATTTATCTAATATACAGTCAAACTTTGATGACTTGAACACCCAAGGGACAGATTTCAACAGTTTGAGCGTGAGGGGTGTTCAAGTTATTGAGATCAAACTCGTTTTAAATTTTAACAAAGAGACAACCAAATGAATTCAGGACATCCATGGTATTCAAGCTACTGCAGTTTGAGCCATGGAAATTCAACTATCCATGTGATATTTTACTAAATGGCACAAAGTTTAACTCTTTATACCAGTACTTACCCCTTGTTTCTGTATAGAGACATTTGTCAGATGTACGAACATATTGTCCAATTCATTCACACTGGCATTATACTTCACGGTACAAAATCTGGCAAAACCTAATTTATACCTGAAATTAAACAACAATAAATATTGCGACATAAATTACTGCAAGTTAAAAAATTAATGTATTCAACAGTTTTGTTTTATTTGTTTAACACTTTGAACTTAGAAATAAGTTTAACAAATAAAAAAACTAATGCAGCTTGATCAATGTCAATCATATGTTTAATAAAACACCAATACCAGAGAAATTGGCCAGCCAGCTCTGATTTTTTTTTTGCATTTTATGTTTCTTTTAATTTCTTGTGTCCGAGTCCAACATATCCAAATGTAAACCTTCATTTCCATTTTCATAGAAATGAGAGGCTCTCAAGAGCTTGTATAGCTCATCTAATGCATGGCTGACATAGACAGCACAAATTACCTTGATGTTAACTGATCTCATTTTCTAGTATGATAATAGACCTTGATGTAATACCGTATAGCGGGTTATTTTGACAGGTGTAAAATTTGGCGGTTTTAAAGGGAAAATGTATACGAAAAATTTCTGGTGGTTTTTATTTTCGTGATTACATAAAATATATTATAAAATATTTCCCTTGTTACTGAAAAGAAGTGAGTAAGTGTTGATCAACATGAAATAGTAAAGAAAAGAATGATAATTATCAAATTTCTCGGCCCATGGCACACCTATCCAATATAGGTTTTTAGTTTCTCCATTTCTTCAAGTGTGCTTACACGTGTTTTTTTTTTTTTTTACTTTACCCTAGAAAAAGACATTACATGTCGAAATATTGGGCTGTTTTACCAGTTTTTTATCTTTTAAATTCAGATATCTTCTTATTATTTTTTTTTTACTTTACCCAATTCAGGTGTTTAACCACTCAATTGACTGCTGTATTTTTGCAATGAAATTATCCTTTGATATTTCTAATTATCATAAATCAATTATTCAGTAAATAACATGTAATTTATTTTAGTACCTGTATTTTCAGTAATTTTAAATATTTGTTACCTACAGCTTGACCTGAATACAAGCTTTAGACATGTACAATACAAAGAGATATCAAAGCTGTTTTGATAAATATAATCAATTTCAAAAGGTAATAATTAAAAAAAAATGTTATAACTTTCAAATACTTGTTAAAATATATAAACTATAGAATAAAATTTTGCAGAATTTATTTTGGCGATTCAAGCTGGACCACTAAACTACGCCAAAATAAGCACCAGGCCAAAATGACCCGCTATATGGTATGGCCCAATGTTAACATAGTTCCCTGTTGGCAGCATTCTTGGATCTGATGTGGACTTACCAGACACATGTTTCTAAGCAGGCATTTTGACCATTGTGACCCACTTTGGTTCAAACAGGAAAAGTAGCAGATGATCTTTGAATGTGTTTTTTCATATTTCCAAGGTTCAAGCAGACTTGCCTACCCCCTCTTGGTCAAAAATAGTAAGTTACTTGATCAAAAATCATGATCTGAGATGAAAAATAGTAAGGCACTCTTTAATCTAAAAAGACGTGTTTTACCACAGAAACTGCACTCATCAGTGAAAGGTACATTATGTAGTTAAACAATACTCCAATAAAACATAGGTAATCAACGATTACAAAGTTTGCCTCGTTATGGCACATTGTTGCAGCAACCAAATTTTGCCTGGATACTGACAAACTAACAAAATTGCAAACATATGCAAGGTTACTTGAACCAACAAGCTATGAACTCGGATGTACGTTACTGTTAGTCTTTCAAGCATAAAATGTAGGTTTTAGTGACCTAATTTTGTTTAAATGCTGAGCTACCATCACAGATGCATGCACATGCACATCCAAGATGATCCTACCATGAACAGTACCTGACATCTGATCCCTGACATGAACTTGAATGTAAGTCACTAAAGAAGAAAATATAGGTCAAAGTGACCCAATTTTGCCTGAATGCTGACCTACCATCAGAGATTCATGCATGTGCAAGGTTAGATGATCCTACCATGTACCACACTGTGTAAATGGTGTCCTCTATTAAATGTGCCTTCGTGCTTCTGTTAGAAATTAAGAAGGCACAGTACATCATAAAATATATTGTCCTTAGTGAAAATGTGCCTTCGTATTCCCTAAAATCCAGATAAAAAAACAAATTTTGTCTGGATGCTGATTTTGTCTGGATGCTGACCTATCATCAGAGATGCATGCATGTGCAAGATTAGATGATCCTACCATGTACCGTGAGTGACCGAGATCTGAACTCGGACCTAAACTTGAATGTAAGTCACTCAAGCGGAAAATGTAGGTCAAAGTGACCTAATTTTGCCTGGGTGCTGACCTACCATCAGAGATGCATGCACATGCACAGTTAGATGATCATACTATATATAGTTACTGAGATATGAACTTGGATGTAAATTTAAATGCAAGCCACTCAAGCAGAAAATATAGGTCAGGGAGACCTAATTTTCTTTGGGGATGTGAGATAGCCCAAGATGCACCTGCATGCAAAGTTTGATGACACTACCCTGCATAGTTACCAAGATATATACCCAAATGCTGACGCAGACGCCGGGGGTACTCCAATAGTCCCCATTACTTTGTTGAGGCGAACTAAAAATTCTTTTTTTCCTCAAATGAAAACCTAGAATTCTTGTATTAAAGATCATTTATACATTCGTTATATACCCGGAAATGCCTATTTTAACAATAATTTATGGAACCGCAATGAAATGACGGATCGGAACTGAAAAATTTCCGCAAATTGACCAAATTGTAAGGGTGTAAGATGACTTTGAAAATAGTAAGCCCTACGCCAGAATCGTAAGAGTAGGCAAGTCTGTTCAAGTGATCACGAAGTTGTTATTGGAGCAAATCTTTGATGAGGCACAGACATCCTGAAGACATTTTCCAAAAGAGACCACCCAAAGACTATTGTGATTAAGTTTGGTTCTGTCTCTGTGGCTTCAGAAGAGAAAGATCCAATGTTAAACTATCTTCACTTGCTGCAGACCATCTTGGATATGATGCTACTTGCAGGACACAGTTTGCAAAAAGAGCCAACAAAGGTCAGTTGGGACCAAGTTTGGTTCCCATTGGCAAAGTAGTTTCACATGAGAATATCTCTGAATGTGTTTTTCCAAAGTGTCCAATGGTTAACTAAGTTCACTGCTGAAGTCCATCTTGGATGAAAAGCAGACTTGTTGGACACATTTTCTATAGGAGGACCACCAAAGGACTATTGTGACAAAGTTTGATTCCAATTGGCCAAGTAGTTTCAGAGAAGGCCTTTTAATGTGTTTTCCTAAAGGGTTCAATGTTAAAATAAGTTCCCCACTGGTTGCTATCTTGCATGAGGTACAGACTTGCTGGACACAATTTCAAAAGGGACCAGAAAAGGACCACTGTCTGAGTTTGGTTTAAATATGCTTTGTGGCTTCAGAGGCAACAATCTTTGAATGCTTAAACCTTATAGGGTCTTATGTTCTTTGATCTGATGTGGAGTTGTTGGACATACTAACTAAGGACAATCGTAACCAAGTATGGTTCCAATTAGCCAAGCAGTTTCAGAGGAGAAGAATTCTCTGAAGGTGTTTTTCCATAATGTCCAAAGTTACATGTAAATAAAGTTCCTGGCTGGCAGCAATCTTTGTTGAGGTGCAAGCACATCAGACAACTTCCATCTTTAAGATACAGTTTAGTCCTTGAAATGTTGGGCATTTGTCACTATCTCAAATTTTAATTGAAATATAAGGCAAAATTTATAAGATTTCTAAAATTTGACTAATAAAAGTCAATTACTCATATAATGGACATTCAGATTTGCTACAAAGTTTCTTGTTGGGTGGATCTTCATATGCTGCACATTTCATTTTTTGATTTAAAGTTGACCTCTTATCTGTTATAGTTTTTTGAATAAAAATATTAAAATTTTACAAAAAAGGGCAAAAACTCCAAAACAGCTTATTAATAGATTTTATTCAAAATTGCAAGAAGGTAGATCTTGTTGCAGTTTGTCCCATGTTTGATATCTGTTTGAGTTATTCCAAAACAGGAATTTACCCCTATGTGCTATATTTACGTAGTAATGACAGTCATGATTTTAGTCCTTGGTCTAATCAAACATAATTTGGAATTTGGATACCCTGGTAAAGATTCAGGCAAAGTTTGGTTAATTTTAGAGGAAAAAATTTTAAAAAATTAACAAGGGACAGACAGACAATAGATGATGAATACTGACAGACACCATCTGATGGCAATATTACCTCATTATACTTACATGTAACATTTCAATGGTCTAAAGGACGACACTAAGACGTACAATCTCAGATCAAACTTCTTCCCTCCAATCAACAGTGGGTTATCTATATACTTTGATATAACATAAGTATCTTTAGAAGTGGGTGGTGTAAAACTGAAACAGATGTGAGAAAGATGTAAATTACAGTCATGACTTAATATATAAATTATTACTTGTACATCGCTGTTAAAAGTACCAAGAATTTCATGTTTTGAATTATTATCCCTTTAAGGCACTAAATTTAAGATTTTCCTTTGTGTTTTTTTTTTAAATGTCTATATAAATAGTATGGATGAATATTGTGATTTATGAGAAAACATCATTATAACTATGAAGGGTTATTCATGAAATGCCAATCATTTTTTTAGACATGATTACCTCCCTTTTTATGAAATTCAAAATGAGCAATGAAAAAAAATAATCAGCTGTAAATATAAATTGTATGGAGTGTTAATCAGATAGCAAAACAGAAATTGTCTTCAAGCAAATGAAAGATAAACAAGTTAGGCTACTCTAATTAAAATCAAATCAATTAAAGTGGAAAAAGCGATACATTTAGTAGATGTATACAACCAATAATGCAAGTTGTCATTTGACTTTGATAATGACTGCAATTAAATAGTTTCATCAAATTACAATTAAATTCAGTTTTTTATTGTAAAACCATTCATCGCTGCAGTCAAAATGACTCAGAAATTAAGCTAGCCATATATAATTTCCAATGTTATTGCTAAAAAATCACCAAGGTATTGCAAAAATTCATTGGGAGTAACTCAGACGTTCAAAAAGATAAAATTGTCGGTTGGAATTCAGATATTACCTTTAATGCATAAAAATATATTTCAGAAAGTGAAAAAGAATAAAATTAACAGATAAACATGAAATATATTATTTTTCCAAAAAGCTAAATAATTAACAGATACTTATTTTTTCACTTGAAATTAAAATAAAATTTATTGAGCATGGACTTAAAATATTGACATTGGTATGATTTTGTACATGCAAGAAATTAAGAGAAGAATTATAATGTTCACACAAGCTAAGTTCTTTATTAATAGCCTTAAAATATATTTCCTGTTACAGTGAATTATAAATCTTTTGCTTATCCTGCAACCTTAAAAAATTTTATGCAGTAAATCTAGACCCTCCATTAATATTGGGTTCACTTAAATAACATCCCAGTTCTTTTGTTCTACCAGGGGTGATCTGTGTTAGATCATCCCAGGGGGTCACCCCAGCAATCTCACCCAAGTTAGAACGAAGAATATTTTTACTTTTTTATTTTTGTCAAGGCCAGATTTTGAGAACTGTTCAGTTTTTACTAACCATAAAGATTTTATAACATTGAAAAATAACATAGTCAATAGTGGGATCTGAACCAGTGTCATCTCTTTTACTAAACTTCTGCCTTACCTATTACACCAGGAACTAGTTGAAATAACCGTGTTAAAAAATTCATATACATGTATAAAGAATTGTTGTGGGTACAACAAGGGTATATATTATTATTATAGTTTAGAATATTTATTTCATGACATTAAAAACATGAAAATAATTTTTAAAAATGTAAAACTGTTTTTCCTTCATTTAATATATACTTAATTACTGTAAACATATTTTTTTTGTGGTTGCTTATTTTCGCGGTTTCTTGAAGTGGGATATGTTCGCGAGTATCAAATTTCGCTGTATTTAAAAAAATATTAGTTCTTTCTGTTTGTTTCTTAGGTATTCGCAGGTATTAATTTTTGCAGACTTTTGCCAACCGTGAAAATTAGTACACAATGAAAATTACTAGGTTTACAGTAGTTATCAAACTCGGACTTGGAGTGTCTGAATAAGCTCACCACTCCAGCCTCCAGGGTGATCTTAAGGGAGTACGAGTGTCAGAAATTTTATAATTAGAATTAAAATTCTGACCTTTTGTTTTGAAGAGCACTACTAATGGAACAACAAAAATTTTGAAAATCCATGTAGGAATTTTTAGATATAAGACGTCAAAATTTTGGCAGGAAACAGATCTCTAGAGTTTTCCTTCAATTTGCATAAGATGTTTACAGGCCTTTAAATATATGAAATTATAATTGGAAGTTGATTAAATTTTATACACAGTCTGACTTTTTATACACAGTCTGACTTATGACCAAGAAAATGTGATCCATGTGCAAAAAAATTTAGCACTGTTTGAAAGGATAAAACCCGAGGATATAGAATGCTTCTGAAATCTGACGCTCATACTCCCTTAAACAGATTCACCGCATCCTTGTGATAACTTTTACATATACAGTTAAACTTTGCTGGCTCTAACAACAATTTCTCAAACACTGCAGATGATTCGAACTCTTTTTGTAGTCTCTTTGTTCAAGTTTAAAACATAGTTTAATTTCGACAGCTCCAACAACCCTCCAACTCGTTTTCATTGGTCCTTTGGAAATTCGAGCCATCAAAGTTCAACTATATCAGAAGTTAAGATTTTTGCTCATTGTTGAAGGCCTCATGGTGACTTCAAGATGAAGAACAACAATAAATGTGTTGTTCCTTTGCTTGTTTTCCCCATGTACTTGTAGAGACTTTGTCTCATATGCATTTACTCCATATCCTTTTGAAAGCTTATGTATTTTAAACATTTTTTTAGAATAATACATGTACCTTAAAATTCACAAAGTTTTAAAGAATTTCAGTTATTATAAGAATCTAGTATATGTTAAGCTTACTGTACAAATGTAGCCTGTGTATTAGGTCAATACCAAATAATATTGACCTTGATATTGATCTTGCACTAGAGTTCTATCATTGATCAACATGCTTTAATTGTACATAACTTTTTTAGCATTGTGAGAAATTTAGCTTTCACAAATTTCAAAATTCAGAAAAAATAAGAATTTACACCCACAAAAATATTATTACCAACAATAATTGAAAGAGAGTGGTACAAGGGGTGCCATGCATGGACGTATATAAATAATAGAAATAAAATGCCCTTTCACAAGGAATTGGGTTGCACAACAGATTTTTTTAAGCTTTCACAAAACACAGCAAAATAATGATCTTAAAACATATGGCAACACATAAAATAAAAAAACCCCAATAAAAACGGCAAACCATTGGCTGCAGGAAAATAACCCTGCACCACCCTCTTTAAAATCTTTGCCACAACTTCTAAATGAAACTTATTTTTAGATACACACAGTGAAAATAAAATTCAACTTCAAATAACAATTATTTTGAAATTTGCATACAAACAAATTCAGCTATGTGAAGTCAAAAACAAAGTACATGTATGAAAGCAATAGAATGAAATTATACACAGCATTATTTTATTTTAATGTCTTGCCCAACACCATGATATTGCAACTGTCAAGGAAATGGACATTATACTTTTATAGAATAGGAAGCATTTTTGTTTGTCATGTTTAAACTCCAATACTCTCTCAAAATCATACAGGCAAGTTGCTTAATTTTCTTAGTTACTCTTAAGTCAAATATGTGTGACAAAATGTGTTGCCACACTTTCAAATTTCATATGACATAATATCTTTTAAAAAGTTCTTCTCATATATGATTTTCAATTAAATTTTCAACATTAAACTTGAAAAAGAATGAAAATGTACCAACTGTATATCATTCATTATGGTAAACATACTGTTGTTATTAAAATTGCCCAAAAGACAGCACAAATTTCAGATAACTGTCACCTCACTGACATTTCTACAATCTATAGTGCTGTCCTTTGAAATAATCTGTTCAAGATTTAATGTGTGTGACCTTATACTGTATGATTGTTATATTACCAGGGGTATTAATTTTCATGCTATTTGCATTTAAAATGATTAGTGCAAAAATTTATTCCCTAGAATATATCTCTAAGCCTGAATTAAAATAAACTTGTTGAATGTTCTAAATGATCTCGCATAAAATGTGAATATATCTAAGAATTAAAAATTGCAATATTTTCATACCGCCAATATAAAGCACTATACAGTGGCGAAAAAATGAACTGCTTCTCCATTAGTTTTGCCACTTCCTTGACAAGGCAATATATTGTTATATGAATGACCCCTGATTGCAGGATAAGTTTAAGTTTTGCACAGAAAAAAGAGACGAGAGTTGTTTAATACAGTGGGTGCATCTCACTCACTTGGTTTTTTGTGACCACTTGCGTAATTGCGATAGCTTGTTGACTAGGAAAATTCCAATTCCTCTAGCTAAAAACATGCACAAATACACCAATTATGAAAGCATAATGAAATAATATATAAAATGCAACTAATGGTTTATGAAAGTTTGAAGTTCTCCATGCCATGTGATCATGTGACCCTGCAAAGAAATGAATCTGTAGTCTGTTCCGATAAAACATACAAATATGCTGTAAGTTTTAATTGCTGTAAAGGTTTTAATAGTATGTAATTCATCTAAAGTACACACAACGAAATTTGCCGCAGCTTAAATCACTGTAGCTATTTTGTTTTAAATAAGACCCTATTAAAACATATATGTATCATTTTCTAATTTTTTGCCGCTACTCTTGGTATATTTACCGAAGTTATCAAAGTTCAAATAAAAATATTTTCCATAGACCTTCATGTTAATTTCATTCAAATTTTAAAGAAATTCAATGTGGGGTGATAGATGAATGATTTACGCAAACCAACAAACCAATGAAAAGACACCAAATAGATTGCCGATGGATTACTTATTTGCATATAGGGTGCTTTCCATTGGTGCAAGCCATGCCATCCTTTAACATTTACTTAATAAGATATTTGGAGAAAAGTCGCGGCAAATTTCGTTGTGGCTACTTTAGAATCATCATATATTGATTTCCGAAATATTTGTTGTACTTTTTCAATTATTTTGGTTCCAATTAATTATTTCTGTGGTGAGAGTGAGGCAAATTCAAAACTTGTTGAAACAAATACAATTTCATCTTTTTGTAAAAGTTAGGTAAAAATACTGAAAACTTTCACAAAAATTATCCTTTTTTAATCAATATTCTTTGAGCAGCATTTATAAAATTACTAACAGTAAAAATAAACAAATCAATTTGTATATTTTTCAAACTTACAATGCTTGATAAATGTATGTTTTATGAACAGCACTGGAGATCATAAGGGGAGATAATTATACCAATTTCATCTGCTATTTGTAATAACAAAATTTCAATAATTTCTTATTAAGAAAGCATCCAGAAACTGTATTTTTTCCTTTTATTTAATGTTTTATTATCCATTTCACCTCTTTTTTTTAAATCAAAATATTCATGAGCATAGTGATTTCAAATTCTCAAAATTGTTATAAAATTATCTCCCCTTCCACTGAAATGACTATTTTTTTTTCCAGTTATGACTCACTTGTTTGTTTTACTATCTCTTGACCATTTCTTCAGTTGAGACAGCTTGTTTACCAAGAAAATGCCAACACCTCTGGCTAAATTACATAAAAATTTAACAATCATAATCAGAAAAATGTACACATATTAACATGACTGTTTATTACCTGATTATGAGGTGGTTTTAATTGGTGATTCTTTGATTATTTGATTATCAGACTCCATTCTTGATTATTTGATTACAATATTTTGTGAAAATTTACTGAAATAATTACTGATCACATTTGCAAGAAATTATAGATCTAAACTTGATTTCCAGTGGTACCTCCACAAGGAACCCCACGTTATGAAGAAGTTCAGGGTGAAACTTTATTTCTGAATTTATGGAAAATTTATGAAAATTTGTTTAAAATTTTTTTGTTGTAACTGATAAATGAATAACATTGTCTGTTGAAAGCAGAAAAATCTTTGTAATTTAAATTCCTACACAATTTGGCTCAAAGTTGATAGGGATAATTAAATTATGTCTTTTCCCACGAGTTGTGGTAGTGACCAAGTTTCATATAGAACAAAATATTTAGTAGTAAAATTTGCTCTTGAAATTCATGTTAAAGTGATAATCAAACTGTGAAAATTAAACAAACAGAGAGACAACAGATACTAAGTAATGGAAATAATTAACACCGACCCTTTCAGTTAGACAATAAACATATATTAATAATGTGTACATGTTCATTGCATAGTAGATTGATAAACCAAAAGAATCTTTCACTATTTGGACTAAACGTTTACAAATAATTTTTACCTAAAAAAAGACAATACTTTCTTTTAAAATTGAAGTAAGACAAGACCTGTTTTGCAACATTTCAAAAAATCACATACATTTAATTGTATTATTGATATTATTAGAATAGATAAACTTTAAAAAGATACTGAAGACAAAATCCCAAATTTGCCATCATTACCTTTTCCACATGGTTTCATAATCCAAGTCGTGTTTGGATTTTTCCGGAATTCTTCCACAAATAAATTGTAATCTGCTGGTAACATAAATGTCAAAGGTATCATATCTGGAACAAACAAGTATAACTATTTTTGACATTGCAGTGATAGATAGATGAACTTATACAATTTAACTGATTGTGGAACCACAAAAATAAGTCCTATTTCACAAGTTGTTGGAATACTAACACTAAAAATCTATTAAAGCTTGTTTAATACTGGATTTTCTTACACTAGCCCTGAAGAGGACAATTACAACACAGGTCAAGCTAATGAATCTTACCTGTTTGATTGATTAATTTTGAAAATTTGGACACAAATGATGTGGGACAAGTTTACTCTGTGACTTTTTGTATCCAAGTTTTTACAATCAAATCATATTTAAATAATGTACTTGACCCATATTCAAAGTGTCCACTCCGGTGTAAATGTAAGAACATCCAGCTTGTGTTTTGGGACCCAAAAAAATATGTTGGATTTTACAGAATTTAGTTATGTTGGATTTTACAGAATTTAGACTTTTCATTGGGTCAGATTAACTGGTCCCACAGTATATATGTACATATATCTTGATTTCTAAGTACTGCCAGTTGTCTCACAACTTATTTTTCATCAATTTTATTCAAAGCCTTTTGCTATGTATCTTTTTTTTTCATTTCTATGTATTTCAATGTGCCATACATCTTATTTTTTGTATTAATTGTTTGTTATTTCTCACATATCTTGTTTTTATTTCTATACACTGTTGTTTGCCACATATACATATCTTTTTTATTTTATTTCTACATAATTTCAATTTGCTACATATTTTGCAATTTATTGTAATTAGCATAAATATCATTTTTTCATATTTTTTATCTTTTGTATGTATTGCTATTTGCCACATTTTTTTTTCATTTCAATGCATGTCTGTTTGCCACATATCATGCTTTTATTTATGTATTGATTTTTACCATGCACCTTGTGTGTTTTTTAATGGGTTTCTATGTTGTCATGCATTATCCTTTTTTATTTTTGAGAATTCCCATTGAAATATATCTTGCTATATGTAATTATTTTCTATTTAGCCATTCAAAAAACCAAGATGTGTTTGTAAAACACTGTGCAACTAGTTGCAATAAGTAAACATGTAATGCTAAAATTGCAATATACACTACAAATTAAGGTTTAGTAGACATGATATGAAGCTCTATCACATCTGGTTTAAAAGATATAGGCCAGGCCCATGTTAAAGTCATTGTTAAAAATTTTGAATTTGTACTCAGTGACCTTGACCTTTGTCCTGACCCTGATTTTTGGTTGATTTGTACTAAGCTCTACATCTATTTACTTACAGAATATGAAGCCCCTAGCAATTGTAATTAACAAGCTATAGCTAAGTCTAGATTTTGACCCTTTTACCTCTTTAACCATGACCTTTGTGAAATTTGCAAAATGCTGTTCAGCTTCACATGACCAATATACAGGCCAAATATGAAGGTCCTATCACATCTGGTTGAAAAGATATAGGCAATGTTAAAGTTTTCAATTTGCGCTCAGTGGCCTTGACCTTTGACCTGTACCAAAATTTTTTGGTGGATTTCTTCTAAGCTCCATTAGATCTACATGAACATATAAAATATCAAGCCTCTAGCAATTGTAATTAATGAGCTTTAGCAAAATCTAGATTTTAACCTTTTGACCTCTGTGACCTAGACCTTTGACCCAACCTTAGTGAAATTTACATAATGGTGTTCAGCTTTACATGATCAATACACATACCAAACATGAAGGTCCTATCACTTATGAGCCAGAATAAAGTTACAGACAGACAGATAAACATACAGACAGACAGGGCAAAAAAAAAATATGCCCCC
>MJUU01037360.1:135981-159419 GCA_002080025.1 Modiolus philippinarum | reverse complement strand
TTGGATCCAAACCCTCCCCCTTTGTGTGGTGAATGGCTAAAAAATAAACCCACAGAAAATATTTGAATGCGTTTTTCCATATAGGTATCAAGGTTAAACTAAGTTCCATCATGGTTTCCATCTTGGATATGACACGGACTGGCCAAACACATATTTCCAAGACAGCCAATAAAGGACAGTTGTGACCAAGTTTGGTTCCAATAAGACAAGAAACTTCAGAGGAGTCGATCTTTGAATGTATTTCCCCCTAGGGTCCAATGTTAAACTAAGTTCCCCACTGACACAATTTTAGATTATAGACTTGTCAGACATGAAAAAGAAAGTAAATGGGGTAAATGCCAAGGACACAAAATCCCATCTCCAGGTTAAAACGACCCAAACAAAGCATCTAGGGGTCACCGTACGGTTTTCAACACAGTGAGAAACCTCACACCATATAGCAAGCCCTAAATGGCCGCCAAAAAGGTAAAAAGGTGAATAAATCAATGGAAACAAACCACATCCAACAACCCGAATATCAAGAAACTAGAATTTTATAAGAAGACAAAGCCAATGACCAACATATTCCTGACTCGGGACAGGCGCAAAAATTGCGCTTGGGTTAAACTCGTTTTCCTTGGATCCAAACCCTCCCCCTTTGTGTGGTGAATGGCTAAAAAATAAATACACAAAAAGACACACAGCAAAAATCAAACTAGAAAAAAGTCCAACTCATCAAGACAAGTACCTTTACAATGAAGTACATAAAACATGAAGACAATACACACGAGTAATGTGCTGACAAATGCTCACAGTTACTGACAATTAGCTAAGGACATAATTTCCTTTGACTATAATATCAAGCTTTCTTGCATATGAAACTTCAATTGAAATACTTTTAAATAGATTTCGTATAACAACATAATTAATGTAATTATGAATGAAGAACATGATATTATGCAATGCCAAATACTGCCAATGTGATTTTTTAAAAAAAATTTAGTTATGGTGTATAGCAAATATTTTTAAAGAGCACTCAAGGAGTACATTGTATTACGACTTAAACAATGTTGTGTTGGCTACAGCGATCCATCACAAGTTCTTACAGAATGAATGGGTAAAAATATGCAACTCTCTTTGACAATATATAGGATGAAAACTCATATTTGCAGATTAGGGTTTTATTAGTTGTAAAATGTGTTATCAAATATATGTATAGGAGGATATATAGAAAGGTCCATGAACCTCAATAGTAATGTTACAAAATCTAATTTACATATGCAAATTATCATTTTGGGTTGTCAAATACTTAGTGAGACCACTATTTAACAATGTAAATGCATTTTTGATCTCCATCCGATTTTTGATCTGTGAAATGCGTAATAAACTTCAAGATTTTCATATTTTTTCTGCCAATTAACCTTATCATTATATTTGATGCAGAAAAGGTTTCATGTGGTTTTAAAAAGGTCAAAATTAGCGAAATTTGTATACTTTACAAATACGCTAACAAAATGGATTTGGAAAACTAGAGCTGTCGCCAAATGGCAGCCAGTTAAACATCCCGCTATTTGAACATTGAATCAATATGGCGAATGTAAATATGATTGTGTTTGGACACAGCACAAATGTGGTCAAAATACAAGTATGGACACAAGGATATACCTCCCCTCTTTTTTCCCGATATTATTCAATGGGGAATTACCTCCACTTAAAAATTTCGGACAGCAACCATATTACTTCATGCAAATCTTTAAGTGGTATACTACAACTGCGTAACATTTCATCGAAATCCAAATACCTGTTTAAGAGGACATGATCTGACAAGATTTGCCCCCTTTTTCAGAAAATATTCAAAGATGAATTCTCAACTTCAAAATTTCAGCAGCAACCATATTATTCCATGCACATCTTCAGGTGGTGTACTACAACAGTGTAAAGTTACATCAAAATCAAAGAGGTCATTTAGGAGATCTTGCGATGACAAAGTTCGCCCCCCCCCCCTTTCAAAAATTATTCAAAGGCAAATCATTTCCCTTTCAAAATTTCAGGCAGCAACCATATAATTCCATGCAGATTTTCAGGTGGTGTACTACAAATGTGTACCATTTCATCAAAATCCAGGCATCCGTTTAGGAGTACATGCACTAACAAGGCTGCGCCCCGCCCCCTTTCAAGAAAATACTTAAAGACAAATTTATCTCTCCTTCAAAATTTCCGCTAGCAACCGTATTTCTGCATGCGCAACTTCAGGTGCTGTACTACAGCTGCATGTAACATTTCATCAAAATCCAAGCAGCCGTTTAGGAAAACATGCCCTGACAAAGTACATGGATGGACAGACGGACGGACGGACCGATAGGGTGATTCCTATACACCCCCAAACTTTTTGTTTGCAGGGCGGGTATAATAAATATATTAAAATGAGTAGTAAATCTTCCAAGGAAAACATGTGTCGCCTGCGTGATAACGCAAACAAATTATAAGTTGAGTCAAACAGAATATGACATGCGCATTCAAAGGATCCAAAAGTCTGTTACACAGTTTAAGTCCTAATGCTGATACAATACTATATATATATAGTATACAAAATTTCAGAAGGTTTGGATATGTGATTCATGAGGAAAGTGTGTATGAAATTTTCCAGAAGCGAAAAATATTCTTATGTCCCGTCAAACAGGAAGTGGGCATTCAAGAGATCCAAAACTCTCTTACACGGTGTAGGTCCCTATACTGATACTCCATGCCAAATTACAGAAGCCTTGGATGTGTGGTTCCAGACAAAACTGTGACAGAAATTTTCATGAAGTGAAAAATATTCTAGGTTCCGTCAAACAGGAAGTGGCCATTCGATAGATCCAAAGCTTTCTTACATTGTATAGGCCCCTATACTGATACTCCATGCCAAAAACCAGAAGCCTCGGATGTGTGGTTCCAGAGAAAATGTGTCAGAAATATTCATGAAGTGAAAAATATTCAAAGTTTCGTCAAACAGGAAGTGGCCATTTGATAGATCCAAAACTCTATTACACGGTATAGGTCCCCATTACTGATACTCCATGCCAAATTACAGAAGCCTCGGATTCTTGGTTCCAGAGGAAAATGTGACAGAAATGTTCATGAACTGAAAAATATTCTAAGTTCCGTCAAATAGGAAGTGGCCATTCGATAGATCCAAAACTCTCTTACACTTATAAGTCCCCATACTGATACTCCATGCCAAATTGCAGAACGCCAGGATATACAGTTCCTGAGAAAAATGCGACAACAATTTTTGTGACGCCGTCGCGGACGACGCCGACGGAAGACGACGGATGCTGATCCCTATATGTCGCCACTGCGTGAACACAGGCAACATAAAAACATATTCTTCTATGGACACGTCTTTTTGACATTTCTACGATAATTATTGCCCTTAAAAATTATCAGCAACTTATACCAGATTAACATATTTATGATATTTTTATTTAGTTTGGCGGTTTAACCCACCATTTCTTTTGAAATGATGCCTGTACCTAAAGTTACATTTTTTCCCGTTGGTTTTGCACATACTTTGTCTGTTTGACTCTGAAACGTTGGCTCTAGACAATTACGCATGACAAAACTATGTTAAGGTGTCTACAGGGTTTTAATTTCCTATTATAGAATTTTATGAAATTTTCTGTGTAGAAACATAATTGCATTATTATTCAAAATATAAAATAAAATTTTTGGGTCACCGTGCCTTTAAGTGAAAAAAATGAAATGGAAAATTTAAGGATTTTACAAAGAAATGATAAGGAAAATGACTATATGCGTGGGTAAATTTAAAAATCTATTATAGATTTTGTTTATACTTTGCATGTGTTTTTAACGCATTATATTGTTTACATATATAAATTAAACAAAGTAAAAATTGGGGGTCACCGTTGAAATAAGCGAAATACTAATTTTCTCTAGTGATATCTATATCAAATTATTTTATCAAATTATCTCCCTTGCTTTATTTCTGTGTTCTGTATATTCAGCTACAGATTTAAAGCACGTGTGTTTTAGTTCAACTTTTTGTAGGGAAAATGTTGTAAAATGGATAAGGAATAAAAATTTCAAATACTTTGCAACTATTTTACATTTATAAGTAATTATTTCGTTAAATTGCTACATGTATGAAACCTAAATGAACAAGTATAAAACAAAAATGGCGGAAAAATACCACTGAGACACCTTAAACTGTATGATTTTCGTTAAAATTTCTGCTAGTTTAATGATTCAATATCTTTGTCAAAGGCCATAGCTTTTACACGTACTTCCACCAACCTAACAACACGTTTTTGAATTAAGCACATGAATTTTTCGTTTTACCCCCAATATTTTCCCTGTATCTCAGCTACACCAATTTTTTAGAAGGAAGACTGTTCAATAATGAATGGAAAGAAACGTTTAAAGAGGGTATTTGACAAAATGTAGGCTATAGATCAGCTCAATTAATATACAAAAAGTACACATTTAGAAACCGCAAGTAGGCGCGTTGATCAAAACATCAAAATAGAGTGGGGTCGTCTTACACGTAATTATTGTATAACCACATCAGTTTTAATTAGAACATGAGTTGAAGTGAATAACTTCCACTCTCCATTTTAGCAAGGGATGATCAATTTTAAATTTTTGTGTAAAAACCTGCTTATTGTCCAGGGGCAAAATTCAAACTTAACTGATTCAATAGCCAGTTAAGAACCTACAACGAATAAATTAATATTTTTTATGAAATTTTAAGAAAACAAAATGTATTTAACATATCAGTATCCTCTACCAAAATGACAAATCTGGTGAAAAATAACAAGAAAACGAAATTTCTGTCAATTTCGTTTCTGCAAATGGTCACATAGACAACCTGGGACTATTAGTCCCAGAGACAACTTATGTCTCTTCAGTGCAGATAAAAATCAAAATATTTGGAAGTACATAAACCGAAATACAACAAATTACAAATATTATTTTGGTCAGAAAAATGATTTCTATATTACGGCCAAAAAATATTGATTTGCACCGATACTTAGTGCAACAATATCCAAAAGAATCAGTGGGTAGGTGGGTACATTATTTCAATATGTTTGAGTACTGAATATCTTTGTAAAAAGGTATGGCCGTAGAATTGTTTGCAACAGATGGAGCAGGTCATTCTAACCCTTCCTGATTATTTATGTGGTCTCACAATTGTTGATTGTTGCTTTGGTTATTTGTTCTTTCTCTATACATGTTCAGGTTCTGTTGGTATATTTACTTAGTTAAACATTTGCCTTTATATGTTTTATTTCATTTTTATCACCCTTTGAGCTTTATTTACAATCCGTGTAAGCTTTTTCCGTAAGCAATTGTTTAAATTTCATTAATATAGTGTGAACAAATGCATAAATTACCTGTATTTGACACGAACTTATTAAGTAAAAAATCGGCGCAAATGAAAGAAATAATCGGCGCAAATGAAAAGCAAATCGGCGTCAAAAAAAGCAAATCGGCGCCAAAAAAAAAAACAAATGCAAAACACCGGTATTTACATTTTATTTCTATATTCTTTAATTGCAAAAGTTCGTTTGTTTGTATGTTCTGAAGTACTTCGTCAATTGTTTTTGTTCTTAAGAAAATGAGAATCCTTCATTAAGTAGGGAATTATCACGTTCCAACATATTCTGTTGTATCCATATAAAACTTTCTGTGTTTTTATTAAGGTTAGCTTATACTTCATCTCAAGTTGTATCCTACAACTGTGCATGAAAATATTAGCTTTATAATAAAAATGAACTTTCCACCATCTAATTTTTTATCGAAATTTCTGTTTGTTTATTGGTATTATTGCTTTTTCATACGATTGGTGGCTTTCCAGTTAGTTAACTCGATTTAAAAGGGCGCTCCAATCTGTGCCGTCATGAAAACAACATTCCAGATCCGGTGACGTTATTATCTTTCCTTGATACTGTATCGTATCCCCTTAAAAGATCAAAGGAAAAGATGATCTCTAACTATTTGATTATTGGCATTTATTAATTTTGGAATTTCCGAGTGTTTTTCTAAAGGCCGGTTCTTACTATTTTATCAATGTCATATTTTCTTACAATCGACGTGATTATCTATATCTTGTAATCGTTAACTAGCTTGAGACACGTGTGCTTTCTTGAGACACGTGAGCTTTCGTTAATTTTTCGTCGGATTGTAAGAGCACTTTGCCAGTTTAATTTTGATGTTTGTTGACGATCCCGCAGCCATGGCCAAGAAAAGACATGAATGTTCTGTCTTTAGCAAAGAATTCCGCTCAAAGCGGTGCCAAGGGTTGTCTTGAACTTACTATGAGGTATGAGCAAAGCTCATTGTTGAAGGCCCCATCGTGCCTTCAAGATGAAGAACAATAGTAAAAGAGTTGTTCCTTTTTTGTTCATATTTGTAGAGACCTTTTCTAATGTACATTTACTTCATATCCTTGCATTGTTTTGTATTGTAGCCCTTGGTTCGCATTTGTCGGGAAACCGTCGTGAAGTTGGAACTTCTGCCATATATCATTTATATTTTTCAAGGCACTAACGAGGGAGGTACTGTTGTGGTATCACCCTTTCCTAGTGCTTTACTTTTTTGCCATACTCTCGTGCTTGCTTAACTTATCATTCGAATCTTTGCAGTCGATTTCACTTACTCTAATATTGTTTTCAGCTTGATTATCTAAGTAAGTATATTGAATAGATTCTAATTGATTAAGGTGCTCTCGTTTCAAAATTCAATTTTCAAAAATGAGAAAATATGTGATCCAATACATTTATTACCTAGAAATTTATACTTTCATGTGCATTTTGTGTACCTGTCTTTGGTAATTAGATTGTTTTATCTACATGCATTAATAGCAAAATCTCCCCGGTTTGCACTTATATGTAGTTGTACTTTTAAAACAGTGCAATGTATAAGGTCATAATGATGCATGTATTTTGTGTAGTGTTTTAATTGCAGCAGATCTTATATAAATCTCAATCCCATTTTAGTTCGTTAAGTGCAAAATTTTAAGTTAAACAGAAATAAAGTACAAGGGCACGAATTAGCAATGGGTAAATTTCCTTTCTGCTATCTGTCTAGGCTACTTAATATTCTCCATAGGCGGCCATTATAACATTTCATCAAATTACCTGAAGTTCACTTTGTGGGGCTATTTTATTTTCTCAAAGTGGCAGGTATGTTTAGTAACATATCCAAGGTATGAGCCAATTTTAAAGCCTAATAAGAAATTTCTATCACCTAACCCAATTCGGGTATGCAATTTCACTGCCAAATCCTTTTGTATGCATAAACAAATGAAAGGATATGGAGTGAATGTCTCTACAAATATATGGTAGAGCAAAGCAATGGATTGACGCCATTAGAGCGGAACTCATGTGTAGATTAATGAGTTTTGAATTTTTGAACATGCAATGAGAGTCACTGCTGGTCAGTCAGGAAGCATTTCATGATCACTTGAGCGTTTTAGAACTCACATATACTCAAAAGTGACAGTTTTATGTAAATTGAAAGTAGCATGGCTTTGTTTCTATAAGTATTACTTCCGACTATGACAGCAGCTGATTGGTTATTGACTAGTCTTACCTCTGCAGCAGCTGATTGGTTATTGACTAGTCTTACCTCTGCAGCAGCTGATTGGTTATTGACTAGTCTTACCTCTGCCATAAAACTCTTCATGTTGGATATACTCAGGAGATTCCACTTATTTTTTTTAAACAATTGCAATCTAAGCTAGAAATGCGGAGTATGTTTTATGTGATAAACAACTTGGTTGGTATCACTTCCCTAAATGCTGAAAAATTCCCATGCACGCAATAGGTTCTCGTATTCAAGCATAATGAGCGCTGATGATTTAAGAAATAGATTATTGTAAGCGGGCTCTATGCGAATTAGAACATGAGCAGACCTTATATTTGTCAATATTTTATACCGAGCGATAGCGAGGTATAAAATAAAGACAAATATAAGGTCTGACCATGTTCTAATTCGCACAGAGCCCAATTGCAATAATCTATTTCGATTCTAATATATTTAACTAGCGTTTTGAACATTCGAAGCGGCTCTTAGAGGGCATATTGGGTTTGACACTAGAATTGAAATATGTCAGAAAAGTGAATGCAAACACACATGAATGGACATAGATAAATCTATATTCGTTATTTCATTAAAACAAGTTGCTCATAAGCTTATGAATTAATACAAATAATATGTTTTGTAAAAATATAAAATACGGATATTTTAAAATCGAAGCGGGTATTAATGTGAGGTGGTTGTGTCTCTGATTATATGACTGCTTAGTTATGTTATATTTGCAGCCATAAAGGAAAAGAAAAGGAATTAAAGTCAAATTAATAATTTCATTAACGTTAAAAAATAAAATTTTTATATCTAAATTGTAGAGTATGATATGTAACATAGATAGCATTTCATAACAACAACACATTCGTTGCTAGGTTACGGTTATGTCAATTTCAGTTCCGAGTCTTAAATTCAGTAACTGTTGTAAATTTCAATTATTGTCATTATTTGTTGCAGCTTTTGTGTGATTCATTATTTAAAAGTTTATTAACACGTGAAAATCGAGTGAATAAAACGTGAAACTGTACATTACGAATGTCCTTTTGTAAAAGATATACGCATGTGCTAAAAAATATTGTTGGAATTAGTACATAGCTTTGTTTCCAAAGCCAAAGAAGAGAGTCATATTAGGATTTTCCTTTCATCTGGTTATTGAAAACCGCTTGTCATACTTAAACAGTGGTCGACAACTGTAGAAATTAAGTAAAATGTTGTTGCTTTGGTCGTGAAGTATCGATATGTTCTTTTGGTGAACTTTTTTATTGTCTACTCAGTATATATACAACACATTAGCAGTGTGTATTCTCACGTTTGTAATGTAGCTCCGAAAATTATTTACTCCTCTCTCAAATACCTAACCTATCTTAACCCAAACCCCTACCCCACCTTCGGAGGCTGGATCCGCCGTTTCAACGTTTATCTTAGGTTTAGCCGTATATCACTGTCAACTCTCTGAACTCGGTGAGTTAACTGGTTCTCTTATTTAAAAAAAAACACAACACGTCCAAAAAGCTAGGTCTGTTGGCCTTAGCTCGAATTTGAGACCCCTTGTTTGATAAGTTTTAATCTCTAAGGCAGGATGCCATCCGAAATTGCCTTTTTAAGTTCTGTTGTATCGTGGGACCGAAATTTTAAAACGCAGTCGAAGGTCCATGGCTGCAATTTGTATATCGATACAAAATACAGTATCGAGCTTTATTAATTAGTTAACTTGTATTTTCGCTTTTGGATTTCGTAAAATCATGTAAATTAAACCATAATTGTTTCTGCAAAATTTCATGAAACGTGGAATCAATTAGAAATATACTTCTGTTATTACGTTTCCAAGGCAAACTTAACGTGACGCAGTAGCGCCTCTCCGTCGATTCCTGTCCGTCCATAGTGGTTATGTTCGGTAAAACATTTCTTGTTATTCAAGCCCATGAGGGCTTGAATCTATCTAAAACGATGTTAAGTTTGTCGTCAGTAAGTTTAGAACCCTTATTCGAATTAAAATTGAATCTTTAATAACTAGTCTCGAGACCTTTTTGAAAAGAACATTCCAATATACGTTAATCAAATGTTATTAACTGGTTAACCATGAACTATTTTTAATTGCGGATTTACATTTTTATCCACGCAGGTTGTATATCGGACGTCTCCGGAACATACCGGAAACCCAAGGAAATTGTATAAAAATTGGCCGTCTCAAACATGTATTGTAAAAAAAACCTGATTGCTTCGATGATGCGTTTCCATCAATGAATGAAAGTTTAGTTATAATCTTTTTTAACATCTTATTTTTCATTTTTTTACATGTACCTTCTCCATCACTGTAAACAAAACTTACATAACCATTTCATGCACACAAAACACACATGCAAGTCGACACTGATTTGCAGCAAACCGTCTACTGCAATATGCGTGCCCCCCAAGCCCAGATAAAATTATACGTAGACAGTGCTTGTACAGCCCAGAGTCCAAAATTGAAATGCTATAAAAACCCTTTTAAAACTAAACAGATACTTCAGCAAAACTTGATCAAATGTTGAAAACTAGAGAGAACTCAGGAGAATGCCCCTGAGGCAATAACCCAACAGTAAAGCAAAACAACTACAGTACAGGGTGTCCAGATTTCAACATGAAGAAAAATTAACGAACTGTTGCACGAGGACAAAGGCAGAAGACAACAATTTGCTTTGAGTGTCTAACAAAATAGCTGTTGTCCGAGAAACCCAGTCTATAACTATTTCTTATACCTCCATAATAACATGACATTTTGGCCATAGCGTAACTTCGGACTTTCTTTTCGGTCATATACTATATATTAAATGAAAACAATATATGTCTTTTTCATTATATTATGCGGTGTGCAGATATTTTTATAAATTGGACAATAAATGTTGGTGAACAATTATAATAGTTTTAATGATTTTTTTATAGAAGTAATAATCGTTTGTTCAATTTGAAAACAAAATCATAAATTTGCGATACGTGTTTTATGGGTTGTTTGATTGGTTATTTGATATATATTCTTTCCAGATTGGTTCCCAAATAAATTCTTTGAACTTGTACTGGGCATTCTTTTTAAAAATAAATGACGGTTGTCAATCGTAAACAACTCTTAATCTAATCCCAAGCCTGAGCCCAAACTAAGGCAAACAGCTGTTTCTGCAACCGTCTAAGATTAATACTTGGTACTACTGACAGTTAACAAACCCCCGATATCCATCACCAGTCTCTTATGTTTTAACTTAATTTAGATTATTAATGTAAATAAGGTTTCACACGGAAGATATTGATGTCATGGCCGAAACATCCAGGTCCGTAATTGCACATGGACGAAGTATTTTGATGCCGAAACATCTCGAAATCGTAAACAACAGATGTCATGCGTAACCATGTGACGTTGTCGACCAATGGAAAGCAGGACGGCGTGCAACAGTTCATCAGCGGTCAACAGATCAAATGTCACTTGTAACATTATAAAAATATAGCCAGAAGATGATGTCAATATATATTATGGATTTACATTTCACCTGACTAGAACATATTGACCGAGGATGCAGTCTGAGGTCAATATACTTTAATCAGGTCTATAAAATCCATGTATTGACCATACTTATCAGACTATATTTGTTTTATTATTCTTGCTTTATTAAGTTTACTTTTCCATTTTCCTCTCGGGCTTGAACTCCACTGACGATTTCGTCAGAACGAGCTTGTTAATATGTCAAAACAGTGGTGTGACTTATCGCACGCAAAAAGATCACAAGTTGTGACGTCCACTCAGATCAGAGTCTGCTCTTAAATTGAATTTTACTACTAAGAACAAGTTTCTTCGGATGATTTACATTATAGAATTTCGGGAAAATCCGTTTTCTTAACTTAAAATAACTCTTTGCGGGAACTTTGAATACGCTGTCATTCATAAACAGTAAATATGACTGCCCGTCTGTTTGTTTAGTCGTTCGTTTGTTTTCTTATTTGTTAAATATTCTCGCGTCGAGACGATCTCGTGCAAAGGGGTCACTTATTCAATCACTAGGGGATAATCATTTTTCTTTTCAACTGGTATTGAAAACTGCATTGCCAATTAAGCTGGTTGTTATAAACTGTATGGATTAAGTGAGGTGTCGTTGCTATGGCAGATGTTCTTCAGTTCTTAAACTAATTGTGTTAAATGCAGTTGTCTGTAACATCAGAGCTTTAGTTCTTTGTGTTGTCTTGTTAAATTTTAGTTATGTCTTCGTTAGTTATGTTTGTGGTATCGACCCGTCTTTGTCCATGTTTTAATAATTTAGTGATTACAAAACCTTTTCAAAATTTAACCTTGGTACTGTTAGAGGGTAAGGAAGTAACACTTACTATGGCTTTAAATTAGTTTCGTCACAGGGTTAGCAAATGACATTAACCAATCAGCTACCTATCAGATCTTTCAAAAATATATATGCCTCACTGACCGTGTGACGGGTGCTGTAAACAGAACACAGGACATGCTCACCCTTCCGGAGCATCGATGTTACTCTAAGTTTCATGGGAGTTCACACTGTGAATGCCTTGGTTTCGAACGTTGTGGTTTCCGTTTCTGCGCTTTGAGGCTGCCTGGCGTTGTTGTTTTCTGTGTTCTTGTTTTTGCCATGTATTTGAACTTCGATTTTTGTACGTGCCACTCCTTTGTTCCTTCGGTATTCTACTGCCGTTGTTTTAAAACGATTGTCATCAAAGATTTATGTTAGAAAGTTAATGTCACTTTTTCCAATGACAGTATCAAGAAAGTTGGAAGTTTTGAGTATCGATGTCCTTTTATGTGTTATTTTATCTTTGCATATGAAGTACAAAGTCGGTTTGGTCTTCTTACTCTTTCAATATTCGACCAGAATATGAAAAAGAAAGGAAATAGGGTAAATGTCAAGGAGACAACATCCAATATCCAGGTTAAAACGACCTGAATATACTCTCATTGTGTCTATATTCCGGGGTATATCTATGGAAAAAATAAGAACCCTATTAAGAAATAATTTCTCCAGAACCTAGCAGGTCAACTTCTAGATATTTGACAAAGAGCAATCGCATTAAGAAGACACTCAATCTTCCACAGACCTTTCCAGATGTAATAATTTTGTATCAGAAAAATAAGTTACTAAGTGTCGTCACATTTTTGAGAAAATACCGTTGCACGTTCCTACAAGTGTTATTTTTCGAGCCAAGTCGTTTCATTCTGCAAACCGTGCTTTAAAAAATGCGTCATTGGCTAAATACTTAATATATGCATATCTGTTGGTTTTAGGGCAATATTAAGGAAGACGTCACTCTCTTATATAGTTTTTGAGGTGGAGAAAAGAGTTCGCTTCTTCATAGTAACGTTAAATGTTTAGACTTTTTGTTTCAATAACAAAATATCGAAGTTACTGTAAATTTGTTTTTCTGAATATGGCCTATTCGACAACTTATGTGTTATCAGTGCAGAAAGGTATCCAACGTGAACATTGTTTTGTAAGAAAGATTAATTGTTTCTTTGCTGTAAGTGAAGTCTTTTATTTTGTTACTTTGTTAGAAAAATGTATGGTTTATTTAGTATCCGTCAGTTAATCGTACTGGACCCTTGACTTTTCCTATTCAAAATATTATATTTTATCTCAACAAATTAGAAAAATAAATCTTGCTATGTTCGTATAAGTGCTTACACAACATTACTTGTTGTGAATATGTTGTTCTTTTTTGCATTATTACTTTAATCTTCCACCTTTCAATATAAATTACAAAGGTTTATATAAGACCTAATTAAAATAGCAAACAAATTAATTAACAATGTTTCTTGCAGTCAAGTTTTTATGTCCATAAAACAAATAAATGGGACACATTAAAAATAGAAGTGTGACATTTTGAATAATAGAAGCAGAGCAGTGAATTAATAAATATTTCATTATAGCATATTTTCTCCATTTTGTGATGCATGCGACTGGCCACGTGAGATACACTATGTATAAAATGCATAGTAATATGCAAGTTACTTCACAAAGGAAATGGAAGGAATTGGATTACAGACTGCCAAGATGCCGACAAGAAATGGCTATCCAAAAATTAAAGTGAAAAGGTAAGCTACAGATCTTCCAAATCTTAAAGGTCACATGCTGCTGGCTGTTTTATCAAATGGGGGTTATAATAAAATAACCGAACGGAGTTGTCAACTACCGAAGTCCATGAGACAAAAATGCAAATCAGGTGGAAACCACCGGAAAAATTGTCGACCACAATGGTACTGACCTAGTTTATGCATTTCAAAAGAAATGGTGTATTAAACCGGTCTAATTGCATGCCAAACCTTCCCTTCCATTGCGGTAATGTCCGGTAGCATTCAACAGCATTGCTATTGAACTGTCAAACAGGAAAAAAAACGTTACTCAGACTTAATATTAATTTATATAATACAGAGTGGACCTTTCATTTCAGTTCTTTATAGTCTTAAGCACAAATGCACATTATTCAGTTCTTATTTGACAAAACATTAATGTGATATTTTGTAAATGTGTTTTTGTTTAGATTTTATCTGCACTGGGGAGACATAAGGTGTCGAAATGGCCATATGTAGAATTGGGTTAACAGTGGCTTCAGTATTTAGTTTTTTTGGTACAACTGAGTTCGACATGATACTCCTACTTTACTTTATTCTAAAATGTTTTATTTCTAACCTTTATTTGACTTGAGCAGGAAAAAAATTCATTTCAATTCTATGATAACGGCTGCATTTCATTTTTGCAATTTAGAGATTAGGTGTTATTTCATTTGTGCCCTTTTTAATATTTCATTTGTGCATTTTTATTTTATTTGCGCCTTTTTTATATGTATCCCAAAAGTGAAAATTAACAAATTTAAATGTCTTTAAAATTTCATTGGTTTACATTGATATGTTTACTTAAACTTAGTGTATAGTTCATAGTTTAGCTGTGGTACAAGTAAAAGCCTTTGATTTAGCTTTTCTAGAGACCGGTTAGGTTGATGACTGTTTTGCTGTAGATTTGATGACATAAACACCAAAACGACCACTTTTATCAAAATTCGAGGAAACGAAATTAAGACAGTACTTCGACGCGAACAGACAGAACAGCTCGATTTTGTGATGTGCATATATGGATACATCGGCAAACGAATACCGAGGCAAGATCGAGGAAAGAGGGAATTTTAAAATCATAAATCCAGTATCACGGCAATTCACATCCAACACGAATTGAGACAAAGACAAAATGAACAAGAACGCCACACAAATAAAGCACCAGCATTGTGAACCCCTATAAAAACTGAAGTATCATCAGGTGCTCCGGAAGGGTAAGCATGATTTGCTCCACTTGTGGCACCCGTCACACTGCCAGTGAAAAGTCCGGTTTTGTCACAGTCGGTGTTAGTAAGTCCGGTAACAAACTCTGGATCTACCTAAAGATATCTGTTCTCATTTGTGTAATAGAAACATTTTAACGGTCAGTCAAATCGTGGCGACGACCGTAAAACTTGATGTATAAGTTTTTGAGACAGTAATTTCGATCTGTTGAAAAAATCGCTGTACAAACTACAGGCACGGCAATATACGTAAACTTCTATTGTCTGTTGAACTTTTATCGTATGAATAAAACACCGAACTTTCTGTAGCTTACTCAAACCTCTACGTGTGGTAAGCAGAAGGTCAAACAGACTAATGTTTGGCTAATATCATAAATGAATGGTAAAGTTCAACTAAAAACACAAGGCGGAGATGTGCGCAAATGAAATAAAAAAAAATGCACAAATGAAATGAAAAATGTACGCAAATGAAATGAAAAATGTGCGCAACCGATATTCCAAAGTGCACAAATGAAATGCTCCGATGACAACGTACTTGCAGAAATTATACCCTGAAATTGTATTTTATAACTATTAATTACTCATTGTATGCTTTGGCAGTATTATACTTATATCCTTCTTGTTTACTGATAAAATGTAGTGAAAATGTAATTCATTGTTTACTGATAAAATGTAGTGAAAATGTAATTCATTATAAGGAATAGACGCTTACTATTTGGCTTGGCAATTTAGCAAGATGGTTATATTTATATTAAATTCATTTGCAAAATTCAACTTGCATCTGCAAATAGTAATCTGCATAATTTAACTTTCTTCGTTGTGTTATTGTGTCTCACATGTGGTCTTTTCCATTTTTTGATCATTTAAATTCTTAATTGCTCAATTTGGTTTGTATATATTATCCTGTGGTGTTTCATTTGGCTCGAATGAAGTTTTTTTGCTTTTGTTTTGTTTTTTGTTTTGTTTTTGATCTTTGCTTTTTGTTTGATTTTTTTTGTTTTGTTTTGTTTTTGTTTGGTTTTTTATCTTTGTTTTTTGTTTTTGTTTTTGTTTTGTTTTGTTTTTTGTTTTGTTTTGTTGTGTGTTTTTTGGGTTTTTTCTGTTTTTTTTTTTGGGGGGGGGGGGGGGGAGGGTAGATGTTATAACCCTGTGCAAATCCTGCAAAAAATTAGATAATGGAGTTCTTTTTTATTCCATTAAAAATTTATGAATAAAATCAGATCTTTGTTTTTAGTCGATAAAGAATAAATATCCCAAATATGAACAATTAGACTCTCCAAACAAACTAAAATTATACTCAATCCTAGTACTGAAATTTTGCCTGATGTTTGCAACTTTATGAAGGCGAACATGGGGTTCAAATTGGCCAGATATAATACCATCATTGTTATCTTCCTGTATCTTTTTATTTTTATATTCTTTTGTATTAATATATAATTCAAAAAAGAAGTAAAAAGACTAAATTTATGTAAAAATGTTCATGAATCACCGAAACTTCAATTTAAGGGGGTAGACCTTGGATATGGGGAGATGACTGTTTTTCAATTTCATAGTACTTACATAAATAAATAGCGACATTGTGATAGGCATAATTGAAACTTAAAAATTGCATAAAAAATCACACTTATATAAATATTCTTTTTGTCATGTGAATCACAACCTAACATTCAAATATTTATAACTAGTACATAAACTCTACACATCTTGCAATGATAAATGAATGAAAAATAATTAATTTTTTACAAGAAGTTTTTAATACTGATAAAAATTGGGTATACTTTTCAGTCGACATGGCCCAAATCACCCATGTATTTCAGTTCAAACTACTGAAATTTATTATTCTGTTCCATGCTTACTTTCACACTTGTTTATACTACAACATTTTCCTTTTTTGATAATTTTATATCAAACACAATTAATTTTATATCAAACACAATTTGAATAGAGCCTATTTTATACACAAGCAGCAAGTCCTAAACGGACTAAATAATATAAGGTAACATACCATCTTTGATGACCAATAGACACAAAAATAGTTGAAAATTGCTTAAAGTTTATACAGACACCTATTGATTAGAAAGTGTAAATATTGCAAAAATTTAACGACTGGAAAATTTTAGGCCTACCCATGTCTACCCCTTAAATACACCATTTGCATAGTTTTGCCATCTTTTTGTTCCCCGCCGACGGAGGGACATAGTAATGTTCTGTGTCAGTGCGTCCGTGTGTCATGTTTTTTGTGGGCGCAACTCCTCAGAAACCGCAGGTCAGAATTCATTTAAAATTTACAGGATTGTTAGTCACCATTAGTACTAGATCACATCGCATCGCCATTAATCATTTTGATTTGTCAAATTTTGTGGGAGTTATGGGACTTTGATTATTTCCACATTGTTATACAATGGCAATTAAATCTTGTTGACACAACTCCTCAGAAACCGCTGGTCAGAATTCATTCAAATTTTACAAGATTGTTAGTCACCATTAGTACTAGATCATATCATATCGCCATTTTGATTCGTCAAATTTTGTGGGAGTTATGGGACTTTGATTATTTCCGCATTGTTATACAATGGTAAATCTTGTAGACGCAACTCTTCAGAAACTGCTAGTCCGAATTCATTCTAATTTTACAGGATTGTTAGTCGTCATGTGTAGTAGATCATATCGCATCGCCATTTATTGGACTTGAAAAAATTAACAATGTTATACAATGACAGATCTTGTGGACGCAACTCCTCAAAAACCACTACTCAGATTTCCTTCAAATTTTTCCAGATTATTAGTCTCCATATGTACTAGATCATAGCAATTTATTGTCCCCCGCCGCAACGCGACGGAGGGACATAGTAATGGTCTGCGTCCGTGTGTCACGTTTTTTGTGGGCGCAACTCCTCTTACACCATTGGACAGATTTTGCTGAAATTCTGTGTGATTGTTTGTCAACAACTGTAGTTGATCATATCATGCCGCCATTTCGATTTGACAAATTTTACAAGAGTTATGGGACTTTATCGACTTAATGCACGCTACAGCTTAGGAACACTTTGTAGGCGCAACTCCTCGGAAATCACTGAACGGATTATGCTGAAATTTGTTTGAATATTTGCCACCATATGTACTTGATAATATTATGCCGCCATTTTGATTCGACATATTTTACGGGAGTTATGGGACTTAATGGACATAATGCATACTACAACAAAGGAAGACTTTGTGGACACATCTCCTCAAAATCCAATTAAGGGATTTTGCTGGAATTTTGCTTTGTTGTTTGCCACCTAATGCAGTTGATTATATCCTGCCGCCATTTTGATTCGCAAAATTTTACATGAGTTATGGGACTTTATCGACTGTACTCCAGAGGTGGGGGACACAAAGCTACGCGTAGCAGTCTTGTTTTATTTTGTTGTTAATCAGGCATTTGAAAATAAGACTTATGGCCTATATATAGGGATATATCCTTTATGTACCACTCACATGAGGGTATCCCTTTCGAAATCCTATGCAAAGTAATGCTTTTATCTTGTGGTTCTGCTGAAGAGAGTGAAAACAAGCACTGAAATAAATGAATGAGATATTTGTGTCGATGGGAAAAGAAATTTGGATAAATTTGAAGTTTCGGTCCGAACTCTGATTCAGGATTCTTTCATTACTTAACACTGGGATTATCATTTCTTTTAACTATCTCCGATCTTACAATGACAATTGCTGTTGAATTGCTGCCGGACACTACCTCAATGGAAAAGGGGGGTGGCAAGCAATAAAACCAGTTTAACCCATCGTTTCTTTTGAAATGCCTGTACAAAGTCGGGACCAGTGCTGCCGGCGTTTTCCACCTAATTTGTCTTTTTGTCTCATGGACCTCGGCTCTTGATCACTCTGTTCGGTAATTTTGTTATTACCCCCATATACTGTAGATCTGTGCAGTTTCAAAAATAACAGATTTTCGAACGTTGTTCAACTAAAATGAATATTTACCATGTTTTTAAACAAAATAAATATAGAATAATAAGAATATTTTCGAAAGATGTTGTGGATGTATATATTGTTACAAAAAAAATCAGGTTAGTAGATGAAATAAAAATAATTTTATTTGCAGACATCACACATGAAATCATAATTAATTACTATGTTAACAACAGCAATGACAGGAAAATAAATTTGTAACATTTTTAACAGCTGGTACATGATTTTATCCTTAAAATGTAGTTTGGAAAAGTGAACCTTCGACTGGATTTCGTTATATAAAGTACAATTAGTAAGTATTTATTAATAAGTAATTTGAAATCAAATTTTTAATATCAATTTGAGAAAGTCCGATGTCTTGAAAAGAATGAGAAATTATTATCTTAGATTTCTCTAAAGTAACAAATTGTCGAAGTGAGGAAGAATAAGAAGATGCGATATTTTTTTGACATTGAAGTTTTGAACAACATACCACTGTCAAATCAGCTCAGGGAAGGTACCGTCCGGGGATGGTACTCACCAGATTTGTTAACTTTTAAGTTTTTGATATTTCTTTTTTATCAAAAAACATTTTTCATCAAATACAGCGCCATCATTCTTATTGTAATAAACAAAAAATATATATATTTGCTTTTTTTGAAACTCATACGACTGAATTTAATTTTACAAAATAAAATGCCGTGCATCATTTTTGAAATTTTGCATTGAGAAAGCCATAAGTGTCGTTACTGACATGTTTCAAGCTTACGACGGTTTAGGACATTGATATCAAAGATATTCGCTTTCTACTATCAAAAAATGGTTCGTTTATAAAATCATCAACGGTGAAAGATCGCAAACGATGGGTTGCAATAGACCGTTTTTCGGTACAACTGGAATTTTGATACATGTTCCAATGTAACCTACAATACAAGCATTTGGGTGCCAATAAACAAGTTTAAAAGTTTTGTTCAATTGTTTGTGTTAACCATGTATTTGTAGAGACTTTGTCCCATGTACATTTACTCCATATCCCTTCATTGTCCCATGTACATTTACTCCATATCCCTTCACTAGCTTTTGCTAGTGCCGGTACCAAGTCCGGCTATCCCGAGACCCTACAGTTATTTATGTTTGTAGTCTGCTATGTGTTTTTTGTAGTGAAGTGCCCTCGTGGTTTGTGGCTTATGATTGTTATTTTTTGGCCATTGTAGGTGTTTACTATTATCTTGACTTTATGATAAATATTAAAATGCGCATGTGCATATCACTTGGACTCAAAAGAATAAATAGAGTATGAAAAAAAATTCAGATTGGCAGGTTACCAAAAAGAAAATGAACATAAAATAAAATATGTAGGTGTGGTGAGCCACGATTAAAAGGTTAAAATATGTCAAAACAGAAATAATAATGATAAAACACCTTAAAAAGCTTAAAAAGTAACAAGAAGGGGCCAAACGTTTCCCTAAGAGAGGATACCCAAATAAGGTTATCAACAAGGCTCTAGACTCCGTTGCCAAAGAGGACAGGTGCAACATACTACGACCAGGGCAGCGTTCTACTGATGATCGTGTCCCTCTGGTCCTAACGTATCATCCCCACAATGTTGCGATACAAAATATCTTACCACACCACACCTACATATTTTTTTTTGTACTACTTGTAGCCATTGCGCAACACTTTGTTTTATATGAAAATGAACATAGTTTTGACATTAAAATAATATGCATATGGTGCTTTTCTATCCAATAATGATTATTTCATAAATTATGAATTTAATGAAGGGAAACAACACAATTTAAACACAACCAACGTGGTTTGAGAAACATATAGACTAACTTTTTCAAAGTACATTTTCTGCTATTTTCTGGAAATCAGTATAAATTTGTGTTCGTCTGATAAAACTTATGCAGATTTGCATATTATTTTTTTTATAAATCTGAAACATAATATAACGTCAGTGGGCCGAAATAAGATGATTTTGTCGACCTACATACTTGCTTGGTATTGGTATCTTAAGATATTGTTTTGATTTTCCATAGTTTAATACAATTTTATTGAAGAAATACAAAAGGATTGGACTAAAAGTTATCACAACTTCCTTATTGTCCTCCCCTGATAATGAAACTACATAAACTAATAAATGACGACAAAACAGACATAAGTAAATTGAAAAAAGAAAAATATATAATTTTTGATTACTGACCTTACTTAAAATCTTTTTGACGAACGTGCTTAAATATTTTTGAATTTATTTCAAAACTATATGTATCATTTCCAAACAGAAGTGTCTGAATATCAATATTAACATTGGGAAGACTATTACATATAATTGTTCTTTCGTCTTTGTACAAAGGACATTCAAACAAATAATGAGTAGCATTTTCATATGCAGATCCATTTTTGGCCTCGAATACTACCAATGAGACATTGATTAAATATTATGAAATTTAAGGATTATGTGCACTAAATATTAAAGGTTTTGTTATAAATTACCGCAATTATGCAAATACAACCTTCATACTTAACGCTCAGTTTGAGCATAGCTTGATCATGAGCCCTCGGTATACTAAGCCTCCTGTGCACAATGCCAACTGACTTTAGAGAGAAATTTAAGTCATTCGAATTCTTAGTTTTTTTCTGTTTTCAAACAAGGCCAGCAGTTCAGGTTTACTGCAAAAAGAGAAGCAACTCAAAACAATGTTAGAATCCCTTTTCTACCATAAATACGCCATTGCATTCTGCTGCAACCAATTCAAATATATTATCAGTTGTGGAGGATCATTATATTTTCATTGTTAGAGCTTTCATTACCTCTGTCCAAGTGTCGCCTGCATGTAACATTTCGAGAAGGAAACCCTTGTCTATAAGTAAACCAATTCTGCAAAATGGTAAATACAGAATCGAAGCCGATATTTTTGCATGTCATAAAAGAAACAGATGACAAAACAGAATGTCATTAATGCACTGAATTTTCACTTTAAGACTACTTTTTCAAGTTTTTATAAGCCTAGCACGCGGATCCAGTTTGGCATTTGCATGCATAATTCTTATCTAATAAGTTATACCATGTATAATTGCTAGTTTGGTTCCGAGTGTAAGAAAGGGTTAAAATCCAGTTTAAATAAGCATATTTTTCCATTGTCCCAGTCTTAATTTCCGTTAACAGGGATATAAGAAATCATCTAATCACAGTAGAATAGAACAATGTTTTGAAAATATTCAGATATAATTCCAAATGTAATTGTAACGTTCATTTTCATTGGCCAACGTCATGAATAGCAAACGGAAATATTTTTCGATATTTCCGTTTGCCCATTAATCTGCAAATACAGACGTCGTTAACATGAATCACGCAGTTTTCAACGTACAAAATTGGAATTATAAGGATTAAACACTGATTTTTAGGAAATTATGTATGTATAAACTCCGGCAGCTCACTCACAAACTTTACATAAAGTCCTTCGGACTTTATTCAGTTTGTGAGTGAGCTGCCGGAGTTTATACATAGATAATTTCCTAAAAATGAGTGTTTAATCCTATAATGGTTGTAAAATGCATATGTTGTGATGTTGAAAGGCATCAAAGAAAATTTATTCCTTTTTTTTTTTGGTCAGATCATTGGGCGATTTAGTGCCTAATAATTTCTTTTCAAAAATGGTGATGTAAATCCCTCCCGACCTACAATTCTGACACACAAAATATTTTAATTTTCTTGTCTTTTTTTGTTTTTGTTTTTTTTTTGTTTTTGTTTTTTTTTTTGTTTTGGTTTGATTGCAAAAACACGTATTTTAATTGCTAGTTTTCTTACCATGTAGGGGCGTACATATATACCAAATTATGTAAATATGTAACCACACCTTCTTATACCTGTAAGCGAAAAGTGGCTTTGTCTAAAGTTAAAAGATAGCAAAATACCGAATTCGCTGTAAATTGGGTTTATATATATAACCATTTCCGCAACAAATGAAAAAAAGCGGCGTGGATTGAAGAAGACGAATGTTATTTTTTTTACCAAGGAAACTCGATGAAATATCAATTTTTTTAGCCCCATGTTAACTTGCTCTTGCACGTTGCACCAGTTTGTCTGCTCTGCCCCTGTGTTGAAGTTTAATGTAACTTTTAATCTCTGAATCACAGAAATGTTAATCTTCTGAATAAACAAACTTCTTATAGTTATAAAGTCTGTGCATCGTGTCATGTTCATTCAAAGTGAATGAAAGCAATGTTTAAATTACTTCATTAAAAAAAAAGGTGTATACCAAGGTACCATTATTGGTCCTGTTATGTCCAATTATTATCATTATCAATACATGTACAATGTATCTGCAAATATTTCGAGCTTACCTAATTCTCACCTTTTATCATATGTTTAGTAATAAATACAGACGTTTTGAATATGTGATACAGTGCAAGACGTTCATTCCGTATTCACACTATGACGCCATACCCTTTATCGCATGGCTTACCCTTTATCGCATACCCTTTATCGCATGAATAACCCTTTATCACATACCCTTTTTCGAATTTTTTTTTTCAAATTTAATTAAAAAAATTTTCGGGGGTTAATTTTTTTTTGGTGGGGGGCAATTTTTTTTTTTTTTTTT
>MJUU01037360.1:113248-131877 GCA_002080025.1 Modiolus philippinarum | reverse complement strand
AAGTTTTGGGAAACGGGGAAAATGGTGAAAAATAGAGAAATTCAAAAAAGGGACAAGTGGAAATGGGGAAATAAAAAAGTGGGAATTGGTAAACATTTTTAATAGAGACAAAGTCTCTAAAAATACATGAATTTGTTGATACCTCGTCTCATGTAGATTTACTCCGTATCCCTTCATTACTTATCCTTGTCTCTCCTTCAGTGTGGTGTCCGTAAAAAAATCCCCGATTGAGAGATGTATGGTCTGTACATCCATTTCAGTTATGATTTACTTGTGCTTGAGAGAATTTCTCATTTAGATGCACTATCATACACAGATCTCCCCTCTTTGTACTGGATACCAAATAACAAAATACCGAGGTTACTGTGGATGTAGGTTCTGCATATGCGAATTTCGACAACTTATGTCTCATCAGTGCAGACCAAATAGAAACGTTTGGAAAATTGATGAACCGAGATATGTGTAAAAGCTGATTAAGAACAAATTACCAATAAGATCTAAATAGGAAAGCCAAAATCAGCTAAGGACAGAGCTATGTAAGAGGGAGATACTCGTTAGGTTTAAACAAAATTTTCTAAAATTTAGATATGCAAAATTTTCAAATAAAATCGGTTTTCGGGCCAGAAACGAAGTACTGGCTACTGGGTTGTTGAATACAATCGGGGACTAACAGTCCACCAGCAGAGGCATCGACCCAGTGGTAATAAATAACAAAATACCGAGGTTACTGTGAATTTATGTTCTGCATTTGATAACTTATGTCTCAGCAGTGCAGATCAAATTTACATAAATGCCAATACAAAGAACGATACATCCTTGTATCTGCCAAATATTCTACAAAACCATATCTAAATTGCTAACTTCCATCTTGACAACTGTTAAAGAGGGTCTTCAAGAATACTGTGACACTTGCTTCCCAGGAAGAGGTTAAATGAAATGTGGATTTTGAAAAACTCCAAAGATCTACTTGACATCTTAAAATTAGATCATTATCACACTATAAAAGCATTAAAACTTTCGACTTCTCCACACTTTTCACTTCCATTCCTCACGAAGAACTAAAATCTCGGCTGAAAGGTTTAATTCATAGCTGTTTTTCACGTAAGAACGGTGTTTCTCACGTAAGAACCGTGAACGAAGATATAGGTACATTGTTGTAGGTAGAGGACAAGCCTACTATTCACCAGCCCAGTGGTCAGTTCTTCGGTGCTGACCCGTAAGCCGATTCTATTTGGAACCTTGTAATATCTAATTTTTTTGTAAATCTTGTTGGAAACTAAGGAGTATCTCCCTCATGCAAAGCTCTGTCATTAGCTTATTTTGGCTTTACATTTAGATCATAATGGTTATTTGGTCTCTATCAGTTTTTAAACATCTTTGAGTTGATGGTCTTCCAAACGTTTAGATTTCATCTGCACTGAAGAGACATAAGTTGTCGAAATGCGCATATGCAAAAAATAAATTGACAGTTACTTCGGTATGTAGTCATTTGTGAAAAATGACTCCGAATCGGGGAAAAAATATGCAGAGGAAGAAGGAATTAAAATGTTAGAGTTTCTGATCGACAATATATTTGTCCAGTTTGGATGACTTGTTTTTCAACAGACTATCGGAATTCCTGTGGGCGCAAACTGTGCACCTCTCTTCCCCGGTCTGTTTCTCCATTTCTTATGAGGCTGAATTCATCAAAGGGCTTCTTCAAAATAAAGATAAAAAAAACTGGCACAACACTTCAATTTTAGCCTCGTTATAAAGATAATATTTTGTCACTAAAATTTCTTCATCTGATCTATCCGAAAAAGCTCGAAATTAAGGATACTACAGACACTTCAAAATCGGTCTCATTCCATAATCTTCATCTTGAAATTGACAACAAAAGTAGTCTTTCGACTAAGCTACACCACAAAGGCGATGACTTTACTTTTCAATGGATCAACCTCCTTTTTCTAGGTAGCAACATCCCAACAGCGCCGGCATACGGAGTTTAAATCTCCCAGGTCATTTGCTATTCAAGAACCTGTGTTCGATACAATTACTTCCTTGATAGAGCCCGGATGCTCAAAAATAGGCTACTTAAACAAGGGTATGTTACCCAAAACTTGAAGTAATTCCTTCAAAGGTTTTACGGTCGACATCACCATCTTGTGGACCGGTATGGGATACCCGTTTCCCAGATGTCAACAGATCTTTCCCTTTAAAGCTTAATTGTTATTTCCTTTACCGGATTTGGCATGTCTAACACAGGGTGTCTTATAGGAAGCAAGAGACGCTTACTCTACCGGTGCACCTGATCTCACCCATGTTTTTTATTGGGTCCGTGTTGTTCATCATACTGTGTGTGTGCGTCATTTTTCTTTTCTGTACCGAACTCACGTTGTTTCTTTCTTGTTTCCGATGTTACCGTTGTCCTTGGATTATTCGTTTTGGATAGACGGTTCGGTTCTCACTTACTATACCTTCATATTTTAGCATTTTTAATTTTTGTTCTATCAGAATGTTATTCTGGCCACCTGTTTATTGTGTAAACATCTCATGATTTTATTCTGCAAAGTTTTCTTACTTTTGACCCAATGAGTGTCATGTAAGAGGTTTAAATAACAAAGTACCGAGTTTGAGTGTTGTGATTGTCTTCTATTAGCCTTTTGTCGGACAAAGGATGACAGCGATTGTAATAACACTTTGCCAGTTAATTTTATGTTTGTTGCCAACTCCGCGTTCATGGACAATGGAGCATGGATGAAGCGTTGCTCGATAATTAGCAATGGATACTGCCCAAACCGGTGCTAGGGGCCGTCTTGAACTTACTATGAGGTATGAGCAAAGCTCATTGCTGAAGGCCTCGCTCGTGGTTACTTCAAGATAAAGAACGACCATAAAAGCGTTTCACCATGTATTTGTAGCGACTTTGTCTCATCTACATTTACTCCATACCCCTTCATTTCTTATCAAAAATGTAGGAGAAAGGAAAAATGTCTAAAAATGCGGGAAATGTGAGAATAGACCAACGTATCACTCTCCACAAATATCTTCATTGAACAAGGATGCATTCATAATTTCTGCACTGGAAATAGGCAAAGGATATATTGTGTCGGGATTTATCAAATTGTAGGCCGTTATTCATAACATTTTTGTAGTAATTTTTATTGATTTTCTAGGTCTTACTCCAAACTCAGAAACATTGAATTTTCAGCTAATTTCTGTGGCTAAAAAGTGACTTATAAAACATACATAAGTGATAATACAATCTGCTTTGCTTTCGTTGGCTGGCTTCCTTTCTCTAGGTCTAGATCTGAACAAATAAAAAAAAATGAAGATGAATTAATTCTAGAAGAAGTATCAATTACAATCCTTTAAAGATGGGAAATCTACAATTTCTGCTTAATTAGGACATTATTTGTTTCTCTTTTTTTGGCAAACACATAAAGAATGGCCAACTTAAGATAAAAGTAATCTGTGGATGTTGTCATTTTGTAGGGGAAGGTCCTCTTTTGCATAGTAGACATTCACAAAATATAATTGAGAATCAAACTTCATTAGAATAAAACACATTAGAATGGTTATTTACCGTTGAAGTTATTTTAAAAACAAAGAGAGCTTTACAAACTTCTTTTTTTTCTTACTCTCTTAAAGATGTACTGAAATTGAAAGAAAGTATGATTTACATCTACTGGGTACCTAAACTTCATAAGAATCCATACAAACAGAGATTCATTGCCGGGTCTTCCAGATGCACCACTAAACCTCTTTACAGCTCCTCACTACTTTGTTGACCGAAGTCAGAGACAGCCTGAAAAATTACTGTAATAAAGCTTACTCCACAAGCGGTGTGAATCAAATGTGGATTCTTAAAAATTCAAAAGATCTCCTTGAACAGCTTTCCTCAACCAGTCTTACCCATTGCCATAGCATTCAAACTTTTGACTTTTCTACACTTAATACAACCCTGCCACACAGAAATTCTATGGCCGTCACCATAGCATCATTGAAAAATATGACGTGTCAGTATCCCAAATGAAAGTGGTTATTTTCAGCTAGATTCACGTCTTCCCTGATTTGACTACCGACTTTGACATTTTCCCGGATTGAATCACTTACAGTGTGACGGGTGCTGTTAACAGAGCATGACATGCTTACCCTTCCGGAGCACCTAATGTCACTCTCAGTTTCACTGGAGTTCACACTGTGAGTGCCTTTGTTCTGAATGTTGTGGTTTCTGGTTCTGTGCCCTGTGTCTGTCTGGCGTCATTGTTTTGTGTCTAACGTGATTGTTTTCTGTGTTCTCGTTTTTGCCCTGTCTTTGGACTTCGATTTTTGTGAATTTCACCCCTTTGTTCCTTCTGTATTCTACTGCCGTTGTTTTATGCGTTTTTGATATTTTACTTTTTAGGCAAAATTTCAATCAACGAAAATGAAAATGCCTTAATTAACGGAAAAGAAACAGAGTTTAGTCCCATCTTTCTTTAACCAATGTTGTTACTTGGTTTGTAGATGAGGAGGTCATCTATAAGTTTTTTTATTCCCTTGCTTTGAAAATTGGACTTACAGCTAAATTAGTTTTCGTTACTTAGGTTACAAACATATACAATTATCCTATTTTAACTCGTTATGAGGTGTGAGTGTTTGCTTATTGTTAAAGGTCTCATGGTAACCTTTAGATGAAGAACAAATGCGCTTGCTTAACCTACCATGCATTTTTAAGGGTTGTGTTTATTTATTTCATTTCCCTTTATTCGTTCATTGATTAGTAAAGACGTTACGCACGTTGTTGCGTCTATAAACGTAACGTTGAATATTATAACTTTTTTAATAAATGCAAGTAACGTCGACGTCAGAAATCAATTACTCTTGAATTATAATTACGATAAAACCTTTATTTCAATCTATTGTTGTATTTGACAATAGAAAATTAGCAATTATCTAACCATATGGACATGGTCAAATAAAAAAATGGGGACATTTTACTTGTTTTATAGTGCAAATTTTGTAGGCTGTCCGTTTACTTAAAAATTTCATTATAAAATTTGATGTTTCAATGTACGTGGAATCTGTTTTCAAACACTAAATGCATAGGGTATACTCCGGTACCGACAGACGGTTTTTGGGCTATAAAATCCATGCCTTTTAAAAATTAAACGTGAAAAGTTTAAAAATATATTGACATTTTCGCAAGTTTGACAAATTCGCGCATAAATTCATATACCAATATTAGCATTATTTTTTTTACAAAAAGTTGTTTTTCGTATAAAAATATATTCCATGTTTATAAGCAAGAGTAAACGCAATATTTTTTTCATTCGTATGCATGGTATGGCGTATTTGAATGGAAAATGATATAGTATGTTTAATACATTTATTTTTTGATATATTAAAATGCATTTGACTTCAATACTGTCTAACATATCCTGGTGTTGACTGTCAGAAATAGTGATAGTCATATTTCCTTTTAGGTCATTAATTAAAAACTGACGGCGATAGTGTAAATTATTGCAGTTTTGTCTTTGACAATTCGATATTGGAATGGTCAATCAGCTTTCTTTTTGTAGTAAATCCCTTAACAACATTGGTTCCTACTGGTTCCTTTGTGTACATTTAAGATAAGCAAGTATTTCTTTAAATNCAATAAACTGAAAACAGTAATTGCAGATTTAATACATCAATGTTTCTGCACAAAAAATGGAGAACGCAGATACACCTATTTAGTTATAGGGAAAGACAAGACATATTTTGTTAAGAACCACACCGATTCAAATAAGAAGTACACCGAGACTGACGTAATCAAAATGTTAGAATTTTTGATCGACAATATTTTTGTCGAATTTGGAGGTCGTGTTTTCCAACAGACAATAGGGATTCCTATGGGAACAAACTGTGCGCCGCTTTTAGCTGACCTTTTCCTTTACTCGTACGATGCCAAGTTTTAACAAGGGCTTATTCAAAGAAAACAAAAACATTTATCCCAGTCCTTTAATTTCAGCTTCCGCTACATAGACGATGTGCTTTTTCTAAATAATCCTAAATTTAAGGATTATTTACATCAGATCTATCCAAATGAGCTTGAAATTAAAGAAACAACTGAAACACCTACTTCAGCTTCGTACCTAGATCTTTTATTGTATATTGACGAAGATGGACGTTTGAAATCTAAGCTATATGACAAGCGTGATGATTTTAATTTCCCCATTGTGAACTTTCCCTTTCTTAGCAGCAATATACCTACCTCTCCAGCCTATGGAGTGTACATTTCACAGTTGATTCGTTACTGTCGAGCTTGTAGTTTGTACAGTGATTTTTTGAACAGAGCAAAAACACTGTCCCAAAAGCTGCTTAGTCAAGGATTTGTTCAACCTTTGTTAATTTCATCCCTCAAGAAATTCTATGGCCGTCACCATAGCATCATTGAAAAATATGACGTGTCAGTATCCCAAATGAAAGTGGACATTTTCAGCTAGATTCACGTCTTCCCGGATTTGACTACCGACTTTGACATTTTCCCGGATTGAATCACTTACAGTGTGACGGGTGCTGTTAACAGAGCATGACATGCTTACCCTTCCGGAGCACCTGATGTCACTCTCAGTTTCACTGGAGTTCACACTGTGAGTGCCTTTGTTCTGAATGTTGTGGTTTCTGGTTCTGTGCCCTGTGTCTGTCTGGCGTCATTGTTTTGTGTCTAACGTGATTGTTTTCTGTGTTCTCGTTTTTGCCCTGTCTTTGGACTTCGATTTTTGTGAATTTCACCCCTTTGTTCCTTCGGTATTCTACTGCCGTTGTTTTATGCGTTTTTGATATTTTACTTTTTAGGCAAAATTTCAATCAACGAAATTAACGGAAAAGAAACAGAGTTTAGTCCCATCTTCCTTTAACCAATGTTGTTACTTGGTTTGTAGATAAGGAGGTCATCTATAAATTTTTTTTATTCCCTTGCTTTGAAAATTGGACTTACAGCTAAATTAGTTTTCGTTACTTGGGTTACAAACATATACAATTATCCTATTTTAACTCATTATGAGGTGTGAGAGTTTGCTTATTGTTAAAGGTCTCATGGTAACCTTTAGATGAAGAACAAATGCACCTGCTTAACCTACCATGCATTTTAAGGGTTGTGTCCATGTACATTTATTTCATATACCTTTATTCGTTCATTGATTAGTAAAGTTTGCTCTTGGTAGGTAGGATAGAATAGATGGTAGATTATAATGTAATTTGTTTTAATGTTAAGCGCTTAATTGTTTATTATATATAGCGCTATATAATTGTTGTACAATAATAATAAACGGTTAAAGCTCATTATCAGATCGTCTGCACCGCATTAAATATCATTAGGTGCACATACAAAAAGTGCAATTATTGATCATTATCACCTAATCACCGTTTCGTCAAATACGAATAGAAAATCAAGTATTTTATTATCAAATGGCCATTACTCCTATATGACTGGAGATATACTATAACAAAACAAACTGGAGATAGTGCTGAAGAATGATTCGTTAAATGCACTTGTAACTCTTTTTCCATCAAAGAATTATGCAGGTGTAAAATATCCAATCTAATCAGACGGGGAAGTAGTTCACAAAAATTGTCTCCCCTTTAAATTTGTTTACCTGCCATCTCCTCAAATATTGCTGCGTTCAAGGAAGTGGCAAAACTTTCAATTTACCGACATTACGTTGACTCGCCGTCGTGCAAAGACAACATTGTATACATTTGTCAGGTTTTCACGTCTGGTATATCAACAATGTAGACATTTCATATCGATGAATCTAACACATTGTGTAAGCTTGGGGTGTTAATCTTGACTTCATCGCAATGAAAGTTTTGCCACTTGCTTGACCGCAGCAATAAACAATATGTGTGATGACACAGCCACGGTAAAAAAATCAAATTTCTACTATTTGCGGTATTTCTTTTACATTTCACATGCGATGTATCTTATGCTGCAACAATCGCTGTACGGAAAGATATATGAAAAATATATAAATGTCGTTGATTAATTCATAAAACATTGTTTTAAAACCAACTCTGATCTGATGGTCAAAACTATGATAATAGAGAAAAAAATCTAGCCACCCTCAGAGGGCATGGGCGGAATCAAAATTTGGGAGTATTATTAAATATATAATTATGCATCGTATAAACCATATGAAATTGATTTCTGCATAATGGCCTTTTTCAGGATCCACTTTTTTCAAGTTTTAAAGTAGAGAGAAAATGGACTTTTCATTGTATTTTTAGCTCGTGAGTGATTTATTCTCACTGTGAAATAAATATATGGGGCAACCAAAGGGGAATTATTGCTTTGAATTTTTTTCACTTCGTTAAAATTCAAAATTTTCGGAAACGTGTTAATTAGTGTAAGGGTGGTTACTATTTGGTATTCTTAAAAAGAGATTTGTTGACAGTTTCCTATTTATACAAAGTTGATCCTCAGAAAGAATGCAAAGGAGATAAAAATTCGATCATGTTTGAACTTTTATCCTGGAGAAACGCTACAAAGGGCGGATATAAAAATTTGCACATGGATTAACAGGGATATTGGTAGTCCGTATACCAATTTTGGTCAAAATATAAAGATGGCCTTTTTGGGGATCCACTTTGAAAGACAGCCACTAACTTGATCTTTTATGCCTATTTGTGCATCGTATATGCATCTATGCGTTCACCTGCGGTAATCTACGTTGTTTTCATATAAATTCATAATAAAGGAATGAAAAGTATAAGTATTTAACTTTTATAATTATGCATCTATGGTAAACAATCCAGAAATTAACTTTTCTACCTCATTTAAACGAGAGCTCAATTTCTATTGTTCTATTTCAACCACTTCCCCGCCTGAATCATGCTAATCCTGTAATTAAATTGATCTGATAATTTTACAGGACACTATGCGAAATGTAGCAAAGGACAATACGGGACTTTTGAAACGTGTTCACTCCGGAAACAGTTCTATTTTTATACGTAAAAAATCAATACATCAATACATTGAGAGGAAATCACTTATATATGAACACTGTTGAGCTAAAGGTGATTTATATTTAACCGATTTGTAGTGCTTCAGATTAATTTTATTTTCGTCATTTGAAATTAAGTTTAAAAAATGTCATTTAGTAAAAATTATAAATGCACTTCAATTTCATAAATAGTTTGTTTTTATGTGGAATATTTTATTTCAATAGGTTTGGAAATCCAGTATTCCTTCTAACTGGTATCCAAGGCGATCGTTTCCGCCTTCAATTACACGAAAGTTGATATCTCGAAAGTCCCGTATTTAAGCACTTTTAGCGGAATATAATTGATTTTTTTCTGCTCCACAGAAAATGTATTTTATATTGTTATTACAGAAGACTTTCAAGTATGTCCTTGGCATTGGATATGTACTCCTGGTAATGAATACTTCTTTTAGACTATTTTTTGATAATGGCTTTTCATATTGTTTGACTTAATGCTATAGATGGGAGTCAACTCCTTAAAACGCGTGTACAGCATATCATAATTTAGCTTTTAATATGCAACTTGGGTATTTTGTATAATTTTCAAGACTATTCATTTTTGCCCACGATTTTTGAGATAAAGCTGTTTGAATTCTGTGAATGGATTGAATATATGGTCTGTAAATCCTAGAATTCAAAAGATATTTATTTCTCTAGAAACCTTTCACCAAGATGATTGCTATGGTTTTTGTATGAATCCTTGCATTCGCTATATAAATAAAGTCGTGTTTTCGTAACAAAAGTATTTCTTGACACATCCTTAAAACATACATGTTATATACATCAATTCCGTTCTATCAGTTGTCACCCAAACAATCAAAATTTGTTCTCAACAATGCGATTTTTTAATTAATATATTATTCTGACGATTTTTTTTGCCTTCGAATTTAGCGACAACATATATTTTTCAATATTATAATTTCATAGTTAAAATCGTGACGTGTTGTTCGTCAGCACCGTTTGAAATTCAACTTCTTGTTACTATTCAAGTTTCCATGTCTCAAAATTTAAGGAGATTTAGAGCTATTCTTAAAATATGCAATACTTCAATCATTTCGATTTAAGGTAGTACGGGAGTTTAAAATTGCGCATCATTCTTGCGCATGTGACTTAAAATAGGAATTTACTATGGGAACGTTGCCGAAACCATTTTCAATGTCTTATAATAGTTAAATTTTATGAAATATGCCACTTTTATTTAGTAACCACGCAAAGTATTGAACCTTTCAGCTAACCCCTGTTTCATTAAGGGGAGATACTTTGTATAGAAATAATAGGAAAAAATGAGTTTTTTGCGATTTATTCAAAAATAAGTTCGGTGACCCCCAAATTTTTTTCATGGAAATTAAAGGACAGTATATAAGGTATTAATTTACAAAGTTCTAAAAAAATCTATCTGATGTAACTAAAATAATTTAAAATTTTGTTAAAATTCACTAATTTTCCCTATTATTTCAACCAAAATAGCAATTTTTTACATTTCATATTTCATTCTTATATGGCCGGTGACCCCTTATTTTTATTTTATTTTTTGTATGCTCTAATAACAAAGGGTAAATCATGAAAAAATAAGAAAATTCTATATGACAGAATTTTAGACCCCCGTACCACCTTAAATATATTTCTCTGTAACTTATTATACCTGTAGTAGTTGTAGTAGGTTCGATGATATTTGGTGTGAGGAATGACGTTTGATTGTGCATAATTGTCTGCTATATGTCCTTACCATCTATATCAATTGTTGGTTTTTCAATGTTGAAGAGAATGTAGTTTGAATAAAACGCCAATCTTGGATAATAAATGTCCGTTTTTCTGTGGCTGTCACCTGTTACATGAAATGGATTTTCTCTGACATCATTTTGTCAAATTTTCATTAGATCAGTTTCTCAATAGTTTCTGAATAGTGTCTGAATATGTACTTGTTTGTTTCCATTGATTTATTCACCTTTTTACCTTTTCGGGGCCATTTAGGGTTTACCATATGGTGTGAGGTTCCTCACTGTGTTGAAGACCATATGGTGACCCCTAGATGTTTTGTTTTTGGTCGTTTTAACCTGGATATGGGATGTTGTCTCCTTGACATTTACCCCATTTCCTTTATATTGAATAACATATGATTGCCTGATGCTATGAAATGTTCGACCACGTTCTGTATTTCATGATTTGTGTTGATATATTTTCAAATTGAAAGATAAGTTTTTTTTAATCACACAATCACAGGTCGGTGCAATCAATTAAACATGTGGTCACCTGCAAATGTACCTATTTAAAATGTGCTATTCTGACATCAGAGAGGTAGTATATTTAGATGTTCTAATGCTATACAATGTGGTGTCTGGCAGGCCTAATAAATTCCATAACGCCAATTTACAATTAAAGTTTTTTATGTGTAGTTTAGATGAAGTTACATACAGATAAAAAACTGTAATAAGAATAATGAATATCAAAATAACAATACATGTATTATACTAAATGCACTCTTGCCAAGCACTTCCTCAGCAATATAAATACAACTCATACATCAACAAAATAATACAGAATTCTTAATACCATGACAATCTCAAAAGCAAGTGCAATCATTCTTTATATTAAAAATATGGGAAATTACTTTTATAACTGGTTACAATATTTCAAATGTAACATTAAGGCTGATATTCTTTAAATGGAAAAGTAACTCACAATATAACAATATAATACTTGTGTGTGGCGCCAAGTTCGTCTTTGGTAAAGTTGAAATCTATGCTTTCTCATATAAACGTCAAAGCTAGGCATTACAATTTATGTTTCAAAATTGACATCAACCTTAGCTAAATGCACTAACAGGCTGTAGCACACACAAAGCCATGTAATATATCTATTGAAGAAAATGATACTTTTTGCAAAGTAATACAAAATACCTTTTGCATTGTCAAAAAGCAGTAATGCAAAACCACAATAAATATAACTACACATAAAATCTTATTGTTACTGTAAAAAGTGCACTACATATACTTTTTTGATTGTCGAAATGTACACAAACAATACTCATTGTATCTTAATATTAAATTAACAAATACCGAAGTTACTGTTTATTTAGTTACTGCATATGCGCATTCCGGAAACTTATGTCTCTTCAGTGCAGCAAAAATCAAATTTGGAAAACAATATACCAAAACATATGATAGAGAACAAATTACCAATATGATCTAAATAGTAAAGCCAAAAACAGTTAAGGACAGAGCTATGCAAGAGGGAGATACTCATTAGTTTTGAACAAAATTTGGTTAAATTTATATCTTTTAAGATTTAAAATAAAATCGGTTTTCGGGCCAGCACCGAAGTACTGGCTACTGGGTTGGTGAATACCCTCGGGACAAGCAGTCCACCAGCAGAGGCATGGACCCAGTGGTAATAAATAAACAAATACCGAAGTAACTGTTAATTTCGTTTCTGCATATACTCATTTCGACAACTTATGTCTTTCCGGTGCAGATCAAATCAAATCCAGAAATCCATATACCGAAATATGTGTGAAAGCTGATTAAAGTTGTGAAATACACCATCGTCATTTCGGTATTCAATACACCCTATTCATGATAAGCGTATGGTAATGGATCTTGTCATAATAGTGTTTATAGTAAAATAAAAAGGTAAAAATACACAAAAATAACTTACACTATTTACGATGTCAACTTTTACACAGTTTCTAGGGTACAGATTTAAGAATATCATCTATGGACAAATATATTTCACCATCCTAAACTCAGCTCCCCACGGTATAAATCAAAATTTAATAAATTGTCGTCTTTACAAATGTCTGACTATCTTGAATTTTGCTATCTTGTTCGCTCTAACGTCATAACCAGTGAAAGACAAGATCGAAACTACCTGATCAACATCCGAAAACCGACCAACCATAAAAATCGCATTCATACAAGCCGTCAAAAATCAGTATGGACAAAGATCATTTGGCAGACACATAAACATTTGTACGTCAGCATTTTAATAAACCAATCACAATAAAATGACCTGCGCAAGCATTCTGAAGGTGAATCTACAGAACAAAGTCAAATACGATGAACCAATCACTGAAGAGAAATAATACGTAATGTCCTAACTGATGCACGTGCACAAAAGGGGGAAATCCAAATTCAAAGTACATGTATCTAAAAATAAATTAAATCAAATCTTACAATTTCTTTTAATCAAGTAAGTATAGAACACGAAATCAATCATACGTAAATATCGCGATTTGTAAGTATTGATCAATCATCCTGATTGATCAATACTTACAAATCGCGATATTTACGTATCAAAATGGATTAATTTATAGGATTCTTACAATTTTTTTAAATGTCGCAATAGATCTAAACAGACACAGAGAGCGTCCTTAATTCCTTCTTTCAAATGTACGTGAACGCAATATGCGAGAAATATTAGCGGCATTTATATCAACATGAATTTTATTCAGTCTACAAGTTACAGGGATCACCATTTGATTTTCAGGGGGAGGGGCTTGGGCGATTTTGTAAATAAACAATTTAATTTTGGTGCCGGTGAAAATAAATATTCTTATCCTAATTTTAATGAAAATAAATAATTTAATTTTGATTCGAAGAATATTTTTTTTAATTGCAAATGGAAATAAATATTTTAATGTGACATTTGGTGAAAATAAATAATTTGTTCGAGATTTTCATGAAAATTATTAAATTTTCTGTGCAAAATCGCCCAAGCATCCCCATGAAAATTAAAAGGGTCGTCCCCTAAATTTTATGCCNGTGAATAACCTCGGGACAAGCAGTCCACCAGCAGAGGCATGGACCCAGTGGTGATAAATAAACAAATACCGAAGTAACTGTTAATTTAGTTTGTGCATATACTCATTTCGACAACTTATGTCTCTTCGGTGCAGATCAAATCAAATTTGGAAATCCATATACCGAAATATGTGTGAAAGCTGATTAAAGTTGTGAAATACACCATCGTCATTTCGGTATTCAATACACCCTATTCATGATAAGCGTATTGTAATGGATCTTGTCATAATAGTGTTTATAGTTTGCTGTAAAACAAAAAGGTAAAAATACACAAAAATAACTTACACTATTTACGATGTCAACTTTTACACAGTTTCTAGGGTACAGATTTAAGAATATCATCTATGGACAAATATATTTCACCATCCTAAACTCAGCTCTCCACGGTATTAATCAAAATTTAATAAATTGTCGTCTTTACAGATGTCTGACTATCTTGAATTTTGCTATCTTGTTCGCTCTAACGTCATAACCAGTGAAAGAAAAGATCGAAACTACCTGATCAATATCCGAAAACCGACCAACCATAAAAATTGCATTCATACATCACCTACTCTCAGGTCATTAAAAATATTCTTAAAAATATTGCCAATACTGCTCTTTTATCAATATAAAAGTATTTTCAATAAATTAACATAAAAAACACTCTGTTTATCACACTCCCTTTGGTCCGAAAAAATGACGTCCTTATCATTTACCTAGATACAAAATCTGAAATACAATTATCTGCTTACTAATCTCGATTCCCTGTAATCAGCTATAAAATCAAGCAATAACAGTCCATTATTTGAATACCCGAGGGCGTCATTCGTAGATTTGACGGTCAAAATGCAGTTTACAGGCGACGCGTAGCAGAGCCTGTAAACGGATATTTTGACCGTCAAATCAAGATTGACGCCCTCGGGTATTCAAATAATGTACTGTTATCGCGATTGTAATGCAATTAAAAATCATTAATCGATTTCATGTTCTATTTTTAACTTGTGTATTTGTAACCATACAAGGAAACAGACTAAACAGGGAACCTTCCATGTCCCAGGTGTGTAGATGGTGGAATTGACGGTCAGTTCTGACCAATCAAATCTTTCGTTATATAAATGTTGCATTACAATTCTTTTTGACATTCCTTTTTAAAGGCTTCAAAATAATCGTCTGAGGTCATCGATTTTAACATTTTTTTCAGCAATGTTTACTAGCTTCCTGCAATCTTTTTAATGAATAACCTGTCATCTCTCATCCGAACAGGCTTCTCTATCCCTCTTTGAACGTCTTTAGGTTTGTTCGTTTTGATCGTCTGCACAGACATCACCATCACTCTCAGTAAATTCAGGTTGTTCAGCAAGTAACTCGTCAGGCATTTCAGCATCGCATTGTGGTAAAATTTGTCGTCAAAACTAACTACCGTACTTCTACCAAAACTCTGTCATCATTTGTTATACTGTACCTCTCATTCTAGTGTCTTAGTTCTCTTTCTGTTTCATTTTGCCTTCTCCATGCTGGTGTTATTACCATTTTCGATGTTTGTTGACTGTTGTTAGTATCAAAATCACTTATAACATTATACTAGTAGTTGAATGTCTGTCTGCATCAGAGTTTTTCTTTCTAGGACGGTAAAGTTGTTAAAACTGTAGAACGCTAGTAATGCAGCCCATCTATGGCTATTGGCATCAAGCTTGGCTATTGTAAGAATACACGAGAGGATTTTATCAATCCATGATCAGTGTAAATTTGGCTCCCGACAGATAATCTGTAAATTTCTCGGTGAAAGCCACAATTTATGTACAGAATAATTGTATACAGCTGGGTTCTATGATATATTTGCATATGCAATAACTTTCAACTTGTTGTTTTAGATAAATTATAAAATAGCACAAAATCCGTTCGATGGTGATGGTGAAATCGGGATACGGTAAGCTAATATTTGTGGTGTTGTTTAGGCATGTTTCAGCATAGTAAATTCTGTCTCTTTTTGTTTTCTCCAAGTCCATTGTACGACCTTTCCCTGCTTCGATTTCTTCTTTATTTTCGGAGGTGTTGGTATCCGTCAGTTGTGGAAGATACAAATAACTAAAAAACTGATAGAGAACAAATAACCAAAGTGATATAAATTTAAAGCCAAAATCATCTAAGGACAGAGCTTTGCATGAGGGAGATACTCCTTAGTTTTCAATAATGAAGAAGATGTGGAAGATACAAATGTAATATAATTAGGTCATCTATGTAGATTAGGCATATATGTAGATGAAGTTCTTCGAGTTGTCTTCCATTCATGCCATTAGGCGCTGATACGTGGCTGCTGCGTTTACAAGACCAAATGACATTTTATTATACTTGCCTACTGGACTTTGAATACTGTTTTTCGTTATTTAATTCCTCAACCTCAGTTTGATGATAACCAGATTTCATGTCTAATACAGAAAAGTATGCCAAATGTCAATGCTATCTGGTAGTTGTGATAGCAATGATGAATGCAACATAGCACAAGTACTAGTAGTATGATATGGTAACTTCATCGTTCCTATGATAGTAAGTTCAGTATTGGGTGGTATGATTATTCGGGGTTTTTTTTACCAGATTTCAAAATGGCAAGCCTATTTCCATGCTTCTGAAGTTGTTAAACACTTGAAAGCCATGTAAAATGTACTTATGTAGATCTTCTTCGTGATGGCAATGTACACCACATTGTTGTTGAGTATCTGTCATGATTGGATCTAGGACCTTTGATACAACAAGACGTACTTTAGAATGGTATTTTTTAGCAGATACAACTAGGAAAATTCCATGTTGAGGCTTTACTTGTGTTGTGAAGCTCATTGCTGGGTTTGACTTTTTCAACATTTACGAACTTTTCTCTAATTTTTGTTCGAAATAAATACTTCCCAAATGATGTTAGATGAATTTAATAAACAACATGTTTAGAAATTGATCTCACTTGCTGATTGGTCAATCATGTAAATGTTTCGTGTCAGTTTCTAGAAATAGTGCAACCGGATGTTGATGAAATTAACATCTGCATCATTGTATAACGAAATGGTTTTTGCATTTTCATGACTAAGATAACTCTATTTATTGATAATATGACATTTTTATCAAAAATATTATATTCAACATCCCTTTCAATGAATGGCGCAATGATACACATAGCAACGATGATAGCAACAAAATGGTGGCATACATGAGACTGGAGACTACGGAGCTTTACTTTGAATAAATTGAGTAGAAATTAGAGAAACAATCTCTCACATTGTTTTCCGGTTTATTACGATAATTTCTCATATCTCGATAGTAAATTTTTCACAATTTGAAGTTCTCGGGTAAACCTCGAACTTTAGAATGTGAAAATTTAACTATCTCGATGTGAGAAATATACGTAAAAAACTGGAAACAATATGTTAGAGACTATGTATAATAAACAGGAGATGCTTACTCTTAAGGCGCACCTGATCACTTCCATTTTTTTGTCACTTTTGGTCTGTCTTGTGCATCTAATTTTTCCTTTCTCTGTTGTACTTATGTAATGTCTTTATTTCTTTGTGTTGCCAATGATGTCTTTATCTTTGGACTTTGCTTTTAGGACAGACGGTTAGGTTCTCACTGACTTTAGTGAGCTCATAGAGTTTTTTTCATGTCCGGGTTAAATACATTTTTTTCTTACCCCAACCAAGAATGTTTAATAATTTGAATGACTAACCCGCCGCTCTATGAGATGTAATAGTCCTACCAGGTTTAGGCTGAAAGTGATAAAATTGACATAATTTTGCAGTTAATAAATGGCAATTTCTTGAAACTATTTGAAGATAGTTTATAATGCTCGAATTTATAACTTCATAAAAAATTATATCGGAGATGCAAGGATCTTCCCTTAAACATTTGGGTTTGAAGAGGTGCCTGTTTTGTTTTGTTTTGTTTGTTTTTTTATTTTTTTTTTTTGTTGTTGTTTTTTTTTAATCAGTTTTTTTTTGTTTTGTTTTGTTTTTTAATTGCCATGGTTGGCAACGGAGAATAATAATACATCAGTATTATACATGTTACTATCAAACTGTAAAACGAATATCATTACTCTGAGACATGTGCCGTTTCTCAGCCGGCGTAATATGGTAAAATCTAAGTAATGAGGGGCAAATACGTTTTCTGCGAATGTGTTATGTGCATTTTTAGCTGGTGGTTAAGACCATTTGATGTTTTCTGTTCAGTTAAAATTTTACCGTTTGTATACTGAGCTTGAAATTTAAAAACATTTGTATTTATTTGGAACAGGGGAGCAAGGTCTCTTTCTGTTAGAAGTTTAAAGTAACATACATTTTGTTCGGCTGGTTGTTAATGTTTTTGGAAAAATGAAGGATTGTTCCCAGGGGGGTACTCCCAAAAATTTTCTATACATAGGCTTGGACTATTTTTTGGGGTAAAAATTTTAGATTTTGCTATTTTTTTGGGGGGTGCAAAAAAAATGCTAGTTTTTTTTGGGGGGGGNGGGGGGGGGGGGGTAGAATAATATGGTGGTATTTTTTTGGGTGTATCATATTTTGTTGGTATTTTTATGGGGTACACGAGTTTTCTGAAAAAAGATTGACCACATGTATAAAAAATATGGCATTTTTGTATACAGTCCAAGCTTCTACGTATCCCTATTGTTTGATGGACCCTTCAACAATTTGCACTTTGGCAGCTCAGTAACAATCCTAGGAATGGTTGTATTTGTCTTACATTTAGAATTGCATAGGATGACCAATAAAAGTTTGGTCAAGAAAAAACAAATAACAGAACATAAAAACTCTTTGGTATTTTTTTGGGGTTAAAAATTTTGGATGGTATTTTTTGGGGTGTATTATTATAATAGGTATTT
>MJUU01037360.1:69821-81990 GCA_002080025.1 Modiolus philippinarum | reverse complement strand
CCAATTATCTCCCTTGGATGCTATCAGAATGTCAAGATTTTTCTTCATGCATATCTACATATTGTGCACTTCAACCATATAAAGTTTCATCAAAATCGATGCAGTGGTTTAGGAGGAGTTGCGCTTACGAGGTCTATATGTAATGTATAACGGAAGAAAACAAAAGTCCAATTATCACCCTTGGATGCTATCAGAATGTAAATGTTTTTCTTCATGCACATCTACATATTGTGCTCTTCAACCATGTAAAGTTTCGTCAAAATCCATGCAGCAGTTTAGGAGGAGTTGCGCATACAAGGATGTGGACAGACGGACGGACAGACAGACAGACAGACAGACAGGCAGGGTGATTCCTATATACCCCCTTAAACTTTGTTTGTGGGGGGTATAAATATACCCAAAGTTACCCCCCTGTGGTGTGGGTATATACACTGATTTAAATGTAGTATGTTCTTATTATTAACTGCAGTTTTACACCAACTTTTATTGTAATCATAGAAAATTTTTTTTTTGTCATACCACTGATACATGTAGTAAGTTCTTATTATTAGCTGCCTTTTTTTAGATTGTCTTTCCACAAAACATCAATACTGACTTCCTGTTCTATGAATGACATTGCCACAACAACTTTTAATAGTAAATATGGCCACCATAAAAATGCTTTTTTTCCTGCACTTGCATTGCATGGGTTCAATGCCTAGTATAAATAATAAATATGAAAACAAAAGCAACAAGAATTGTGGCTCATCCCCTCGCCATCCACAAATCTGAGCCAAAAATTTCCAAAATTTCAATTTTCTATAGTGACCTTGACCTTTGACTTTTCACCTTGAAAATCTGTAGGAAGCAAGATCTTGATAAGGCTAATTATGTACCAGATTTGGTCAAAATCCACTGACAAATGTTCAGTTTAGTGTGCTCACAAGAATATACTATTCCAAATTTTCAGTCCCATATTGACCTTGACCTTTGAACTTGAAAATCAATAGGAAGGAAGATCTTGATATACATGTATACATGACGTACCAAATTTGGTTAAAATCCAATGAAGAATGTTAAGTCAAGAGTGTGCTCAAGGATGTAACAGATGGACAGACTGACTGAAAGGAAGACAATACTGTTTCAATATACCCTTTGCAACTTCGTTGTTGCCGGGACAGGAATACAGCTCATGATTCCGAACTTAGTATAACAGTTCTTTCTTCTTTAATTTAGTAAGTGGACCTCTCTTGAGTATCTGTACTGTTCAAATTTACATTGCATGGTTTACCTTTTTCATATAATTATGTGTTCTTGAAAGTTTATTGCGGGGCTGAAATATCCTCCTTAGGCCAAAAAAAAAAAAATGTGTGTTTACGGTAGTCCGACCGACCCTATTTTTTAGATGCCGACCCTAGAACTTTTTATTGATTCTCATAAAAAAAAAGTTCAACGTTGTTATCAACCGACCCTATTTTGATACAGACCTCTGTAAATTGATAAGTTTATCTGGTAACATGCTTCCGCTGGTACGGAAAGTTAATATAATTTTATTTGGTTCAAAAGATATTCAAATAGACAAAAATCAAGAAATATGCCAAGTTTCTTCCAAAACACAATGCAAATGGCAGGACTTCCGGTTTGTAGGATTAATTTCGGAACGGACTTGGGAATGACCCAAAATTTTTCCGGATTTCGTTGACGATGTCTCAAAAAAAAAAAAAAGATTCCCGACCTACTGACCCTAATTTTTTTCAGCAGACTACATTAAACACACATATTTTTCTTTTTGGCCTTATTAAGATAAAACCCAAACATTTGGTGCAAAAAGTTCATTCAGGCTGTCTTGCAAATTACTTTAGTGTTCATTTTTTCTGTAATTTTTACAATCTTTTTTTTTTTTTTTTTGGTTATACATTGTACTGATGAAATTTCATTGTTAAGTTCAAGCTCCTGGTTTAGATGAGCTAAGAATTCCAAAAGACAGTAATTTTTCATAAGATGAACTATAAATAACTCACAACTGTTCCATGCACAATAATTCCAACAACTCCATTGTCATTAAATATAGAAAATGGTGAAAACAATAACAACTCTCCTCCATGTTGTCCAACAAGCTCTGGCTCATCATTCAGATAGTGAGTGAAACAATCTGGAGTTTTACGACGTGTTTCTCTTTTCATCTTTTTTAATTCACTATCTTCCTCCTTCTTTGGTTTCTTGACCTGTTTATTAAAGCAAGAGATAATTTAAAGTGTATATTAATCTCAGTCTGAATAGCATCTAAACTACTCAACAGTTCTCCAATGCAACAAACCTTTACTAGTTTTTAAGGATACAATCATTGACTTATTTCAAAATCTATATTGCTGTGTCTGTCATTCATTTCTGGACTAGTATCCAACATAATATTATAAAAAAAACCTGGCCATTCTTTGCTTGGGACATTCCTATTGCCAAGGAGTCAAAATTTACAGTCACATATTTCCACAAACCAAAATCATGGTTAAGTTCAAGTATTTATTCATAGGGTAATTACTGTTCAATGACTTTGCAAAACTCCTGAAAATTTTAAAGTTTATAAAAACAGTTTTGGAGGGACACTTTTTAACCCCACATTTTTTTAAACCAAAACAAATTTTCTTCACATATCAGAATTCAGGATTTCAACAAATCTTACGTCTCATTATTTCAGAGTATCATCAATAAGATATTAGTCTTCAAGTTTACATTTGTAGTTCAAAGTATTTTAGTGGAGGTGTTGCAATACTTTTTTGACAAGTACATATAGGTGATGGTATTTCTGAAAACCAGAGGCTCCAAGGAGCCTGTAATTGCTCACATAAAAAACAGTTGCAAAGACAATGTAGACAACAAAACCATTATATTCAATGGGTGTGTGCATGGGGTCCCCTCGGTAACAGAAAACGGTAATTATTTGCTCAAAATAACGGTAACGGTTAGGAAAATGGCGAAAACGGTAAAATGAAGGGTAAACCGTCTTAAAGCTAGAAACTAGCGCGGAATATGTTTCCACAAAAAAAGTAATAACTGATCCGTACCGGTTATGCATCCGATGAATTTCTGCATTATTATTATGAATAACAACCAGAGGGTCCACGGAGCCTGTAACTGCTCACCTGGCAAACTTTGGAATAAACTGTGTGTGTGACATTTCTTTACCTACAATTTGGTACATCACTTACAAAATTGAGATTGGTGACCCTGTTGAATTTTCAATGAGGACCAATTTGACAAATCTGGTTAGGAACCTCCTGTCTAACATTTCTGCCAAGTTTGGTTAAAATCTGTCAAGTGGTTTCAGAAAAGAAGATAAAAATGTAAAATTCCCATAGGTCCAATGTTAAACTTAGTTTCGTCATGGTGGCGGTTTGGAATTTCTGATCGGCATCAATTTCACAAATTAAGTACAGGACTTACTAGCAATCCTTTCTGAAAAGTAACTATTCAATCCACTTTGCAGTTTCTGACAAGAACATTTTTTAAATTTGGACCAATCAGAACACATATTTGGCCCTGGCGGCCATGTTGAATTTTTGATCGGCACCAATTTCACAAATCTGGTAAAGAACCACCTGCTCAACATTTCTGACAAGTTTGGTTGAAATCTGTTTAATGGTTTCAGAAAAGAAGATGAAAATGTGAAATTCTCATAGGATCCAATGTTAAACTAAGTTTTGTCATGGCAGCCATTTTGAATTTCCGATCGGCACCAGTTTCACAAATTAAGTACAGGACTAACTAACAATCATTTCTGCAAAGTAACAATCCACCTTGCAGTTTCTGACAAGAAGATTTTTTAAATTTGGACCAATCAGAACACATAATTGGCCCTGGCGGCCATGTTGAATTTTTGATCAGCACCAATTTCACAAATCTGATAGAGGACCACCTGCTTAACATTTTGGTTGAAATCTGTTCAGTGGTTTCAGAGAAGAAGATCAAAATGTAAAAGGATAACAGACGCCGACGACGGCGACGGACACAAAGTGATGGCAAAAGCTCACATGGCCTTTAAGGCCAGGTGAGCTAATAAACTAGAGGTTCCAAGGAGCCCGTAATCGCTCACCTGGCTCCAAGGTGCTTTGAAAAGTCTTGTATTTTCAAACAGCATCCATTCAAAACAGTCTAAGCATAAATTCTGGTAGAGTTCAAAATATGACTGCAGTGAAAGAAAATGTAAATCCCCATAGCTCAATGCTTAATTAAGTCCAATCAAGGCCATTTTTTAATGACAATCAGAAACATAGATTTTAAAGAGGGCAACCAAAGGACCATTTCAGTAAACTTTGGTTAAAATTGGTTCAGTTTTCTCACAGTAATAAAGGAAAACGTTAAAATTCCCATAGGGTCTAATGTTAAACTATGTCGGGCCATGGCGGCCATCTTGGATGGCGTCCGACAAAAGTGAACACATCTTTTAAAGAGGACCACCCAAAGACCATTCCACCAAAGTTTGGTTAAAATTGGCTGATTGGTTTCAGAGGAGTTGACAAAAATGTAAATTCCAATAGGCTCAATGTTAAACTAAGTCCGACCATGGCAGCCATGTTTGATGACTTTCGGAACCATCAAACATAATTTTTAAAAGGGGCCACCCAAGGACCATTTCAGTAAACTTTGGTTAAAATTGGTTGTTTTCTCACAGTAGTTAAGGAAAATGTTAAAATTCCAATAGGGTCTAATGTTAAACTATGTCGGGCCATGGCGGCCATCTTGGATATCGCCTGGCAAAAGCGAACACAACTTTTAAAGGGGACCATTCCAACACAGTTTGGTTAAAATTGGATGATCGGTTTTAGAGGAGTTGATGAAAATGTAAATTCCCATAGGCTCAATGTTAAACTAAGTCCGGCCATGGCGGCCATGTTTGATGACTTTCAGAACCATCGAACATAATTTTTTAAAAGGGGCCACCGAAGGACCATTTCAGTAAACTTTGGTTAAAATTGGTTCAGTTTTCTCACAGTAGTTGAGGAAAATGTTAAAATTCCCATAGGGTCCAATGTTAAACTATGTCGGGCCATGGCGGCCATATTGGAAGGTGCCCAGCAAAACCAAACACAACTTTTAAAGGGGACCATCCAAGGACCATTCCACCAAAGTTTGGTTAAAATTGGCTGAGCGGTTTCAGAGGAGTTGATGAAAATGTGAAAAGTTTACGACGACGACGGACGCAAAGTGATGAGAAAAGCTCACATGGCCTTTTAGGCCAGGTGAGCTAACGACGGACGCAAAGTGATGAGAAAAGCTCACATGGCCTTTTAGGCCAGGTGAGCTAAAAACACAGTATGAAATAACGTTAAACGGTTGAAAATAAGGCAAAATAACGCTAACGTTTGTTATTTTTGGGGTCATAACGGACTACGACAAAAAATATACAACGCCAAACGGTACTTTTTTCCCCAAAGTAACACTAATGTTAGTAAAAAAATGGCAGAATTACGCTAAACGGTAAAGGTCATGCACACCCTCTTCAATATACCAAGAGGTTTTATACAAGAAAAGTTTTAATGAATTTCCCATAAGGGCTGTTAAGCTAATTTAGACCTAGAGACCACTCCACTAAAATTGAGTATGTAGTTCCAGACAAGAATATTTTATAAATTTCCCATAAAATCCTATGTGAAACTAAGTTCTGCTGAGGCGGCCATTTTGATTTGCCTGTGGGGTCATCAGATACAATTCTGAAAGGGACCTTAGCTAGTATTACCATTCCACTCAAGTTTGATTCCAATTAAGCAAGTAGTTCAAGACAAGAAGATGCTTATTGAATTTCCCATAAGGTCAAATATTAAATCAAGTTTAGCTGAGGCAGCAATTTTGGTTAGGGGGTGAAGAGATCAGACTTTAAAAAACAAAATTTGCAGGTCCGAATCTTCATGCATGGTTTGCTACCTATTTCCCCAACCCCTGACTGTTTGTAGACATATAAAATCTTACTTTGGTAGCTTATATTGATCAAAAATCAATATAGTCTTTTATTTATAATAGAAAGATGGCTGGAAATCATTAAAGCCTGTTTTGAATTTTCCAGAAGTGAAGGTTTAATGAGTATTTCTTGTTCAAATCCATTCTTGATGCAAACTAGAGGTACTGCTGAACGCAGGAGGGCCCCGCAATAGGCAGTCACTTACTTTGTACCAAATTATCAAAATTTGTTTATGAAAATATTTTTAAAAAAAGTTAAAAAGTATCGGCAAACAGTAAGTAGTGGCACGGCAAACCTGGAAATACCTTACAGGATACAACTAATCATTATGAAGCTTTACACCAAATATCAAATCATTCCAAGTTGTAGAGGCCAAGAAAACTTTGACGAAAATTTTCATCCATAGAGTGGTATAATAAAAAGTTAGAATATCGGCAAACATGAAGTAGTGGCACAGCAAACCTAAAATTTGCTTACACAGTACAACTCATCATCATAAAGCTTCAGACCAAATATGAAATCATTCCCACATGTAGAAACCCAGAAAACTTTGACGAAAAATTTTCTTCCATAGAGTGGTATAATAAAAAGTTAAAGTTTCCACAAACAGGAAGTAGTGGCAGGGCAAACCTGAAAATTGCTTACACGGTACAACTCATCATCATAAAGCTTCAGATCACATATGAAATCACTCCCACATGTAGAAGCCCAGAAAACTTTGACGAGAAAAATTTTCATCCATAGAGTTGGTATAATAAAAAGTTAAAAGAATTGGCAAACAGGAAGTAGTGGCACAGCAAACCTAAAAATTGCTTACACTGTACAACTCATCATCATAAAGCTTCAGACCAAATATGAAATCATTCCCACATGTAGAAACCCAGAAAACTTTGAGGAAAAATTTTCTTCCATAGAGTGGTATAATAAAAAGTTAAAGTTTCGGCAAACAGGAAGTAGTGGCATGGCAAACCTGAAAATTGCTTACACCGTACAACTCATCATCATAAAGCTTCAGATCACATATGAAATCACTCCCACTGGTAGAAGCCCAGAAAACTTTGACGAGAAAAATTTTCATCCATAGAGTTGGTATAATAAAAAGTTAAAAGTATTGGCAAACAGGAAGTAGTGGCACAGCAAACCTAAAAATTGCTTACACTGTACAACTCATCATCATAAAGCTTCAGACTAAATATGAAATCATTCCCACATGTAGAAGCTCAGAAAACTTTGACAAAAATTATCATCCATATCGGCAAACAGGAAGTAGTGGCACGGCAAACCTGAAAATTGCTTACACGGTACAACTCATCACCATAAAGCTTCAGATCAAATATGAAATCATTCCCACATGTAGAAGCCCAGAAAACTTTGACAAAAAATTTTCATCCATAGAGTGGTATAATAAAACGTTTAAGTATCGGCAAACAAGAAGTAGTGGCACGGCAAACCTGAAAATTGCTTACACGATACAACTTATCACCATAAAGCTTCAGACCAAATATGAAATCATTCCCACATGTAGAAGCCCAGAAAACTTTGACGAAAAATTTTCATCCATAGAGTGGTATAATAAAACGTTAAAGTATCGGCAAACAGGAAGTAGTGGCACGGCAAACCTGAAAATTGCTTACACGGTACAACTCATCATCATAAAGCTTCAGACCAAAAATGAAATCATTCCCACATGTAGAAGCCCAGAAAACTTTGACGAAAAATTTTCATCCATAGAGTGGTATAATAAAAAGATTAAGTATCGGCAAACAGGAAGTAGTGGTACGGCAAACCTGAAAACTGCTTACACGGTACAACTCATCATCATAAAGCTTCAGACCAAATATGAAATCATTCCCACATGTAGAAGCCCAGAAAACTTTGACCAAAAAAATTGTTGACGGACAGACGGACGGACGGACAAAGTGAAAACTATAGGGCACCCGCATCTCGATGCGGGACCCTAAAAATTACAAAAATTGCAACTTAAAAATTTTTTAACAAAAGCTTGATGCTATAGATGTCTTGCCTGCTTGGACAAGTGGATGGAAAAAAGATCAAAGGAACTATAAAAAACAACTGACAGAGTCACTAAACCCTGAAAATGAGGTCAAGGTGAAGTGACATACGTCAGACTGTCACAGACATCTGTGACAAATGCATAGACTAAATAAAGATGTTCTGTCATATTTGATTACTTTGAAATGGAACTAAGCAGAAAATTTTGACACAAATTAGTGAACCCTGAAAATGAGCTCAAGGCTAGGGACATATCAGACTGATGCAGGCTCAAAATAATGAAGATGCTTGCTCTATTACTGGTAATTACTGAGAAAAAGAACTATTAAAAAAATTGACAGTCATTGCATCATGAAAATAAGGTCATGGTAAAGTGACATATGTCAGACTGACATAGGCACCCTCTGACGAATGCTTGGACCAAATAAGGATGTTCTGTTATATGTGATTACTTACAAATGGGATGAGGCAGAAAACTTTGACGCAAATTAGTCTGAGTCAATGAACCATGAAATGAGGTTAATGCCAAGTGACATGTGTCAGACTGACACTGGCTCCCTATAATGAAGACAAAGACCAAATACCCTTGCTCTATCCTAGGTAGTTACTGAGAAAAAGAACTACTCAGAAAATTTTGATGGAGTCATTGTACCATTGTCAGACTGATATGGGCATCCAATGATGAATGTGCGGACCAAAGAAGGATGTTCTATAAAATGTGGTTACTTAGAAATGAACCCAAGCAGAAAAATCTGACGCAAAGTTAAAGCTGCTGTCGTCGCTGTCAATACCATCCCTATGTCACGCCTTTTGCGACTTGTGGCATGCAAGACAAACATCAGGGCAGTCCCAATATTCAGGGATGGGCGGGGATGAGAATTTATTCATTAACTTTTAATTGGCCTTAATATGGGACTCTATAGATTCACTCTCATCTCATATAAAATTTACTGAAAATGTATTTCTCATTTAAAGTTGCTTACTGCAACAACAGGCAAACTTTGATGGCTCGAACTGCAATGGCACAAACATTATGGGTATCTCTAACCCTTTTTGTTGTCCATATGCTTAGGTTTACTTGTATTTCGACCCCAATAGCTTAAACACCAGTTGCTCTAACTGTTTTCATTGTTCCCTTGGCTGTTCGAGGGATCAAAGTTCATCTATTATACTTTCTTCTGGATAACAAGAATATGAAGCTTTAGGCTTGTTTGCTGCTCTCAGTCTCACTTGCCTACAAGCTTTATTATGTTTCAATGGTTGATATTTCTATGATATCCAGCTGTCAAAATCCAGATAACAAACATATATAACAGCAGATTTTTTAGTGGTTCACAGTTAATTTTCTATAAGAAAACCATCAATTTTTGGCTGATTTTGATCTGTATTTTAATGATTTTTTAGTAATCTCATCCACTTTTTCAAATGCAACCAGAGACTCCCCTGGCATACAGTTGAAAAAGTTGAAATTCCGACAAGAAAAACTTCATACAATTCCCATAGGACCTTATGTTTAGCTATGTCTGGCTGCATGGGCCAGCTTGTTTTTCCGATCGTCAAAACAATAACATAACTTTTGTAGGGGTCAATCCAATCATCATCAAAAAATTCAGTTCCATAGGATGTATTTCCGACTGGCCAAAAAAAAAAGCAAAACTTGTGCATCCAATGATCATTCATTCTGGTAAAAATCTAGTTCAATTGGCTTTGTAGTTTCCACCTAAAATAACTTAGTACTTATTTCTATAGGGTCCAATGTTTAACTATATCCAGCTGTGGTGGCCATTTTGTTTTTCCAATTAGCAAAAAAAAAAAAACATAACTTTTGTAGAAGTTCACCCAATGATCATTCCTGAAAAAATTCAGTTCAATTGACCAGGTAGTTTGTAAAAATTCAGTTCAATTGGATAAGCAGTTTCCAATGAGAAGAACTTTGGTTAGGGGGAGGGTTCAACACTCACAAACTGGTTTAACCACGCCACATACTTGATGTGCCTGTCTTAAGCCAGGAACCTGTAGTCCAGGGGTAGTTGTTGTCTTTTATTGTTCATTGTAGATCGTCATTTGTTGATTTCTGATTTTCTATAAATTAGATCGATTGTCATTTTTTAAAAGAATTTCACATTTATATTTTTAAGGGCCTTTTACAGCTTACTTTGTGGTCAGGATTTTTGTCCATTGTTGAAGGCTGTATGATGACTTGTAGAAGTTTAATTACTTGCTCTTAACTATTTGATGGACATTTGTCTCCATGACAATCATAGCAGATCTCCATTTTTTAAATTTTTACTAATTACAATAGGGTTCAATGTTAAACTATGTGGGACTGTGGAGGCCATCTTGTTTTTCTGACCAGCAAAAAAACTTAACTTTTGTAGAAGTCTATTCAATGATCATTCATATGAAAATTCAGTTCAATTAGCTCAGCAGTTTTGGACTAGAAGAACTTTGTACGAATTCCCCATAGGGTCCAATGTTAAACTATGTCTGCCTATGGTGGCCATCTTGTTTTTCTGATCAGCAAAAAAAAATATTGTAGAGGTCCATCCAATGATCATTATTGAAAAAATCTGATTAAATGTTCCAGACAGTTTCTGAAATGTTCAGCTAGTTAGATCACATTAACTGCCCTTGGCGGCCATGTTGAATTTCCAATCCACATGAGAAAGATAACTTTTGTAGACGTTCTTCCGACTTACATTCCTGCCAAGTTTGGTGAGATTTGGCCTTGTGGTTTCAGAGAAGAAGATGAAAATAAACAGGCAGATAGACGGACCAATGGACAACAGATGACAAGAGATGGTAAAAGCTCACATGGAATTTTAAGCCAGGTGAGCTAAAAACATAGATGCAGCCACCACCTGCTAAACTCACCTCGTTCTGCAGTTTTCTCTATTTGGGACATGTCAGTAAGTGGGCATGGACGTTATCCATTCTTCCAAACCGAGTGGCCCATGTGTAAAAATGCAGGTCACAAACAGCATCTGACGCATGTGTTGCAGCTGTCATCCCTAAATGCCTCATGCAAACCAATAAAGGTTGATGTTGAACATGTCAGTAAGTGCCTTTAAGCAGGAACTGACTTTAAATTTTCTACCTAACTGAATCGCTCACATGTAAAATGTAGGTCATAGACAGCATCCGATGCATGCATTGCAGTTGTCATCCCTGATGCATCATGCATACCAATATGATTAATGGGGGATATTGCAGTAAGCGGGAATGGACCTTAACCATTCTTCCTAACCGGATGCTGACGAGGATGCCAAAGCTAGGGGTATCACATAAGCCCCCTCACGTGAGGTGAGCTAAAAATAATTAAGTTTAAATTTTAATAAATTTACTGTAAATTCAGAAATTATTGTGCTGTTTTTATTATTGCAAAAACTGTGACAAAGTTTGAACTGCAATAACTAAAGCTTCCATTCAAACTTTGCTACTGATATTCTATTGCAAGTTTCAAAAGAGTGACAATTATAAGGCACCCATTAGCCTTAGAAAATGACATTTCTCAATAATAAATGTACTAAATAATTTCTAAATTTATAATAACTCTTCATCTTTGAAAATTTTCTCGAGATAGCATATTTTCCTGAAACAATAATTTTCAGTAAGTGTTTTTTCTTCTTTAAATATGAAGGAAATAACATCCTTATTCTACCTTATGCCTTCACGTGTTTATGAACAGAGACCACAATATGCCTTAAAGCTATATATACAATAGGTTAAAATCTTTTTAGATCCTCAAAAATTTTTTAAAATCCTTTTAACCCTTATGTATATTGTTGTTAAAAGAAAAATATATAGATTCTCCAACTAAATACAGTGTAAATATTTCTAACCTCAAGATTGCAAAATTTTAAATTTAACCACCAGACTTTGTTGAGCTGGATAACATTATAAAAATTAAAGATCAAGAGTTAAGAAATATTTTAATTTGTGACATATTGCTTAGAGAATCTGTTTCTCAAATGAGTGAAGGAATAAAATGCTTGTGAAAAAAACTCCAAACTTTTTTTGTAGGAAATGACAGGTCACAATGTCTACCAAATGAGGTTTATAAAATTTTTTTCCAACGGATTAAAAACAAGTATAACTGCATGCAGAATTTGAGAAAACAAATTTATGTTAAACAGGTTAGTTTGTATTTGATCTTTGTTAATCCAAACCTCAACAACTGCCAACATTCTTTGCTTTGGTGTTGGAAAAGAAAAGTCAACAAGT
>MJUU01037360.1:50875-69709 GCA_002080025.1 Modiolus philippinarum | reverse complement strand
CTCCCATATATATGTCCCTCTATGTCAGACAAATATCCTTAGGAGCATTCATGACTTATTCGGTCTATTCGTATCTGTAAGAGTTGTCTCCCATATAGGATGGTATATTAATATAGCTGTAAAGTTAAAATTTGTAAATTTAATTACAGCTCCTTATTTCTTGCAAAAATCAGTCTTTTTGTTAATGTTAGTAATGCACACCAGACTAACTTTTTTCTCTTGTTAAATATGTATAATATGGGTTTTGCAAAAATCAGAAATTTTTAGAGTTTTCTCATATAATGGCAATATTAAGATTCGCACATCAAGACATGGGAGACAACTCATTCAAAAATGCACAAATGATGGATTCATCAAGCTATGAAGAGCTTGAACTGTTCATGGGCAAAATACCCTTCAATCTGAGAAATAAGAGTTTCAAAACTCTAAAAACGCTAAATCTTGAAAAGATGATAAAATCTGTCTAGAAATTATGGCTATCTCTAAAATTATTTTTGCCAAGTTATACTGTATAACATGTTCAAAATACTTTCACTTCAACATAAAGACTTTTTAAAATCTTGTTAGTTCTGATGATTCAACATCTGGGACAAAATTTAGATTTTCCAGGGACAAGGTCATCTTTTAATTTAAATTTATGGCCTCAAACTGAAGAAGAAAAGAAATTGGGAATATGTCAAAGATACAACAACAGGGTAATTATATACAATTATGACCTTCTTAGGAGGTTGACATCCATAATTGTCAACTTGTAAGGGTTGTTTTCCCCCGAGGGCTTTAGTTGACAATGTGGATGTCCACCGACTAAGATGGCCATAATTGTTTTATTAAACAAATCTCGTTTTGTAGTCGTCGCCACTTAGCACGAAAAATTTTGAGGTTGTCGAGGGTGATAACCCTATTTTCTAACTCACAAGTGAAATTTTGGGGTTGTCGCGGGAAACATCGCAATTGAACAAGTCATGTGACAGCTAAATGGACCAATCATAATTACTTATATATAATGAGGTTTAATAATACATGTAGTAGCAAAACATTAACTTACAATGCAAATACACCACACATCTTTGCAAATGAAACAAAGAGTTGTTCATAATATTTTTCTGGCACATCTGATGAGTCCAACGTTTCTTGAGACATACTTCTTTTTCTGCTTCCCTGGTCCTCATCTGTGGTGACTATAAAATTTCGTCTTCTATGGCAGCATCTTATCAGATTTTGCAAATGATCCATAAAATCAGAGGAAAGATTTGAAAACCTACAAAAAAATCAAACATATTCCAAAGAACACAGCTGCTATAGCATTTGAGAAACAAGTACTGAATTATTATGCATGCACAAAATGGGAAGAAAGAGACAAAATATACATGCTAAAGAAAAAAGACTACATACAAAACCAAATATTATAACATATAAGATATATTATTAACTTCGTGCTTGAAATCATTTTTTCTGCCAAAAATCACTTATTCACATTTGCTTTACGCTATTTTGTTTGTTTACTTCGTTCTTTTGACATGATCCTTCATTCAGGGTCAACTAGCACTGGCCCTACCAGGCTAAGATGATCTAAGATCGTCAACCATGACAGTTTAATGAATCATAATCTATGGTATTATCTGTGCGCTTTTCAATCAAAGAAAAATCAAATTGTGTAAAGCTTCTTAATGACGCTGACAGATATTTTTCGGGAACAACTCCAGTAATTTCATACCCAAATCCGTAGTGAGTATTTTGACCCAAAAATCTGTAGAAAATACGAACAATCTGCAAAATAAACACCTCTGATTTTAGAATGTTGGAATAAAACATTTAAAAAGATAAAATGGACAAACTTTAGTAAGAAAAGCTGTCACAGGTAAACCAAACCTCAAACTTACTTTTTGCAAAACTCTGGTTCTATCTGTTGAAGAGTGTCTGAAAAAACCCAGGAATCAGTGGATGGGAATATCGAACCCACTGTCAAATTCTCCACATTACTAGTGTTGATGAGTGAAAATGCATCTGGAGGATAACTTTCAATTTCCTTACCTAATCTGTTTACCCTTTTTGCAACTTCATTGATTTTGTCTCTTAATACTGTTTCCTACAAGATAAGAATAATCTAAAGCACACATTACTGTAGGAGCCAAACATATAGATATACATTAACAGACATAAATATATAAAATTGTTGTGTACATTAGAATCAATGTAATCCATTACTAGACTCTTAAAAAATACTCTTTTTTTCGGATGGGGAGGGTGGTTTGATTAATGTATTTTTTGAGGAAATTAGAATAGCAACTTTTGACTGGTTATAAAATAGGCCAGAACTTCCATAAAACCAGTGGCTTCTCTTAGCCTGTGATCACTCATCTGTCATACAATTCTCACAAAAAGTTGAATTTAAACCATTTGATTTAAATTTGGTTCCAATAGTGTTCTAGGATTCCTATTTCCTGTTTACAGGGGCAAGTTACCCATAAGTCCAATGTAAAACTATGCCCAGCTATGTCAGCTATCTTGTTTTCCAGATCAGCAAAAAACATTAAAATTCTGAAGATCATTCCAGTTCCAGCAAAACTCTGCCGTACTAACAGTCATGACCGGTTAATAACTTCAGCTCCTATAATAATTTAATGACAATACTGACTGATTACAGTAAAAAAATGTTTTTGAGCTTAGTTTATATGCCTAAAATTTACCATTCTATCAGGGATGGGGCAATTGTAATAAGTAATCATTCAATGTAATTAATTATTATTGATTACATTTTCCTCATTAATCACATGTAATCCGTAATCATTGAATTTCATGATTTGTAATTGACTTCTGAGTGAAAAAGTGCCCGTTATCATGACTACTTTTTGATTACATTTTGATTACATTGAAAAAATGTTCTATAAAATGGATTCTTTTGGAGTGCTTCCCCTTTTTTCATTTTGATGAGTGTGTAGATGTAAGATTTTTTAAAGAAATTGAATCATAGGATATTTTAGGTATACAAGAGTTTAAACTAGATTCAAGTGATTAATTATCATTTCATCAATATAAGTCTGTAAATATTTCAAGGCCGAAAGAAAATGAATATCTAGTTTCTGGTGGAATTCTGATATTATATAATCCAAAAATTAAACCTGGAATAACATTTTGAAAGAGTAAAACAACTGAAGTACAATGGATTAAATTGTCAAAAGGATATTTTGGTTTTGAAAATGATTTATTTCTATGTTACATATATTTACATGTAGCACCATCAAATTCTGCATATTATGTTAGAAATAACTTGGATGTAATGAACATAGTTGTTAAGTTTTTTCGTGACAAGGGAGACATCATTATATGTGGTGATACTGATGCTAAACAGGATATGCAGTAGATTTTATTGATAATGATAACAATTTTATACCTTTCCCTAATGATTTAGTCAATAATCATACAAATTCTATTACAATGAAAAACAGTGATGTAGTTTGCTGTAAAAGGGTTAGGGAGCTCATTGATTTGTGTGTCACTTCAAATTTGAAAATAATGAATGGCTGAACTTTCGGGGATTACAGTGGCAAATTTAAAATGCAATAGCGTTATTGATAATGGTATCCTATCAGACAAGTTTTTACCAAATGTACTGCATTTTCATGTAAGTGACCAACTACCTTATATCAGACCACACAAAAATTACTTAACAGATTTGTGTGGATTTCAGTTATGAGACATGTATTACAAAAGAGAAACCCATTCAACCAGATTATTTATGGACAGAAAATTCAAGTACCTTGTTTAAAGAGGCTCTTCTAATTAAGTACTGAAGTTCAATAAAAACTAGGGGCTCAGAGGACTGAGACTGTATCGCTCACCTGGACAACGATAAATTTTTCTTAGCTGAGATATTAGTCCAATTGGACAAAACATGTTTGTTTGTTTTTTTTTAAAAAACCATACACAAATGCTCCAAGCCTATCAGAAATAAGAATTAGCATCCATGTTTGTTATTTGACATGGACAAAATGAGGAAGCTTTTTGTCAAGTATAAGTTCATTTGGCCGACCAGTTTCAGAGGAGAAGATTTTTCTATATCAGTCAATCAGAAAGAAGAATCACCCATAGGGGCCATGTTTGTGAATGGATCATAACAAAATGTGGAAACTTTATAAAGGACCTCTCATTGATGCTTCCTGTCAAAAATCAGTTCATTTGCCCAAGCAGTTTCCAAAAAGAAATTTTTTCTACATCAGCCAATCAGAAATAAGAACTGACGATAGCAACCATATTTGTTAACAGATCAGGACAAAATGAAGAAACTTTACAAAGATACTTACATAGATGCTTCCTGTCAAATATCACTTCATTTGGGCAAGCAGTTTCCAAGGAGAGGATTTTTCTATATCAGCCAATTAGAAACAAGAATCGCCCAAGGCTGCCATATTTGTTAATGGATTGGAATGAATGAGGAAATTTTATAAAGGATCTCTCATAGATGCTTCCTCTCAAATATAAATTCATTTGGCCAAGCAGTTTTTTCTATATCAGCCAATCAGAAACAAGAATCACCCATAGCGGCCATATAAGTTGAAGGATCGGAACAAAATGAGGAAATTTTATAAGGGATCTCTCATAGATACTCCCTGTAAAATATCAATTCATTTGGCCAAGCAGATTCTGAGGAGAAGATTTTTCTATATCAGCCAATCAGAAACTAGAATCGCCCATAGCGGCCATATTTGTTGACGGATCGGAACGAAATGAGGAAATTTTATAAGGGATCTCTCATAGATGCTTCCTGTCAAATATCAGTTCATTTGGCCAAGCAGTTTCTAAAAAGAATTTTTTTTTAATATCAGCCAATCAGAAACAAGAATTGCCAATGGCGGCCATATTTGTTGACGGATCGAAACGAAATGAGGTAACTTTATAAAGAACCTCTCGTAGATGCTTCCTGTAAAATATCAATTCATTTGGCCAAGCAGTCTCAGAGGATTTTTCTATGTCAGTCAATCAAAAACAAGAATCGCCCATAGCAGCCATATTTGTTGACGGATTGGGATGAAATGAGGAAACTTTAAAAGGACCTTACATAGATTCTTCCTATTAAATATCAGTTCATTTGGCAAAGCAGTTTCAGAGGAGAGGATTTTCTTAATATCAGCCTATCAGAAACAAGAATGGCCCATGGCGGCCATATTTGTTGACGGATCGGGACGAAATGAGGAAACTTTATAAAGGACCTTACATAGATGCTCCCTGCCAAGTTTGGTTTCATTTGGCCTAGTGGTTTCAGAGGAGTAGATTAAAATGTGAAAAGTTCACTGACGGACAACGACGAACGGACGACGGACACCAAGTGATGACAAAAGCTCACAAGGTTAATGTAAAGATTATCTCACCACATCCTCAGATACATCCATGGTAGATTTTGCTTTAGAATAAAAAATCGTTGAAAAAAGTGTGCATTGGTAAGAAACTAGAGGCTCAGAGGGCTGATCCTGTATCGCTCACCTGGCATATTTGGCAAACCTGTTTCAGAGAAAATTTTTTCTATATCAGCAACAATTTCGGCAATGTTTGTAAATGGATCAGAACAAAATGAGTACACTTTATACAGGACTTCTCATAGATGTTTCAGTCAAATACCAGTTCATTTAGTCGAGCAGTTTCAGAGAAGAAAACTTTCTATATTAGCCAGTCAGAAACAAGAATCGCCCATAGCGGCCATATTTATTGTAGACCAAAATGAAATGATGGAACTTTATAAAGGACCTCTCATCATGCTCATAGATGCTTGCTTTCAAAGATCAGTTCATTTTGCCTAGCTGTTTCAGAGGAGAAAATTTTTCTATATCAACCAATAAGAAATGAGAATCGCCAATAGCAGCCATATTTGTTGACGAATCAGGACAAAATGAGGAATCTTTATAAAGGACCTCTCATAAATGCTTCCTGTCAAATATCAATTAATTTGGCAAAGCAGTTTCAGAGCAGAAGATTTTTTAAAATTAGCCAATCAGAAAGAATTGCCCATAGCATAGGGACCATATTTGTTGACGGATGGGAAGACAATGAGGAAATTTTATAAAGGAATTCCAATAGATGCTGCCTGTCAAATATCAAATCATTGGGCTATGCGGTTTCAGAGGAGAAGATTTTTCTATACATGTATCAGCTAATCAGAAACAAGAATTGCTAATAGCCACCATATTTGATGACGGATCAGGACAAAATGAGGAGCCTTTAAAAAGGACCTCTTATAGATGCTTATATGTCAAATATCAATTGCATTTGGCCAGACAGTTTCAGAAGAAAAGATTTTTTTACTATCAGCAAATCAGAAACAAGAATCGCCAATGGGAGCCATATTTGTTGACGGATAAGGACGAAATAATGTAATTTTAGAAAGGACTTCTCATAAAAGCTTCCTGTCAAATATCAATTCATTTGGCCATGCAGTTTCAGAAGAAGATTTTTCTATATCAGCCAATCACAAACAAGAATATCCCATAGCGGCCACACCTGTTGATGGATTGGAAGGAAAAGAGGTAACTGTAAATATTAAGGATCTCTTATAGATACTTCTTGTCAAATATCAGTTCATTTGGCCAGGCAGTTTCAGAAGAAAATATTTTTTTATATCAGCCAATCAGAAACAAGAATCGCCAATGGCGTCCATATTTCTTTATGGATCAGGACAAAATGAGGAAACTTTATAAATGACCTCTTTTAGATGCTTCCTGTCAAATATCAGGTCATTCGGCCAAGCTATTTCAGAAGGGAAGATTTTTTAATATCAGCCAGTCAGAAACAAGATTTTCCTATAGTGGCCATGTTTGTTGACTGATCGGGACGAAATGAAGAGTTGACGGATTGGGACAAAATGAGGAGACTTTATAAAGGACTTTATAAAGGACCTCTCATAGATGCTTCCTGTCAAATATCAGTTCATTTGGCCATGCAGTTTCAGAGAAGATTTTTTAATCGTTCAATCAGAAACAAGATTCGCCAATAGCAGCCATATTTGTTGACAATCGGGAAGAAATGAGCAAATTTTATACAGGACCAATCAGAAACCAGAACTCCCAGGAGCCTGTAATCCCTCACCTGGCAAACAGTTGCCAAGAGCAAGTAGACATTAAAACCATTAGACTACATGTATAATCTTACACTTGTCAGTTACAGTCTATGTTTAACTAAGTTTGGCTGAGACATTTTGGTTGGCATATGGGGTCATCAGATATAGTATTGAAAGGGATCCATCTAGTGACCATTCCACCAAAGTTTGGTTCCAACTGAGTGAGTAGTTCCAGAAAAAAAAAATTCAATGAAATTCCCATAGAGTCCTGTGTTAAACAAAATTTGGCTTAGGTGGCCATCTTGGCTGGCTGAAGGGGTCATCGGACACAATTCTGAAAGGGTCCACCTAGAGATCATTCCACCAAAGTTTGGTTCCAATTGAGTGAGTAGTTCCAGAATAAAATAAAATTTCAATGAAATTCCCATAGGGTCCTATGTTAAAATATAAGTTCCGCTTAGGCAGCCATTTTGGTCGGTGAATAGGGTCATCAGATATATTTTTGAAAGGAACCCACCTAGTGACCATTCCACCAAAATTTGGTTTCAATTGAGTGAGCAGTTCCAGAAAAAAAAATTTCAATGAAATTCCCATAGCAGTTCCAGAAAAAAAANGGTCCTATGTTAAACTAAGTTCCGCTTAGGCGGCCATCTTGGTTGGCGGAAGGGGTCATCTGATATAATTCTGAAAGGGACCCACCTAGTGACTATTCCACCAAAGTTTGGTTCCAATTGAGTGAGTAATTCAAGAAAAAAAAATTCAATGAAATTCCCATAGGGTTCTATGTTAAACTTAGTTCGGCTGTGGCGGCCATATTGGTCGGAGGTCCGTAATGCCGGACACAATTTTGGAAGTAGACTACCCAAGCACCATTTTAGCAAAGTTTGGTTAAAATTCATAGGATAGTTTCAGAGGAGAAGATTTTCAAAATTCATCCCCGCTTTTTTCTATTTTTAGCCTGGTGGCCATATTGGTCGAAGGTCCGGATCATCGGACACAATTTTGAAAACGGACCACCCAAGGATCATTTCAGGAAAGTTTGGCTTGGATTGGCCTTGTAGTTTCAGAGAAGATTTTTAAAATTTCATCCCCCTTTTTTCTATTTTTAGCCTGGCGGCCATCTTGGTTTGAGGGCGGGGTCATGGGACATAATTTTGGAAGAAGACCATCCAAGGAACATCCCACCAAAGTTTCATAAAAATCAGCTGAGCGGTTTCAGAGGAGAAGATTTTTTTGTAATTGTGGACGGACGGACGACGGACGCAAAGTGATGAGAAAAGCTCACTTGGCCTTTTAGGCCAGGTGAGCTAAAAAGATTCGCCAATAGCAGCCATGTTTGTTGACGAATCAGGAGGAAATGAGGAAATTTTATAAAGGACCTCTCATAGATGCTTCCTGTCAAATATCAGTTTATTTGGTTAGGCAGTTTCAGAGGAGAAGAGTTTTTTAATATCAGCCAATCAGAAACAAGATTCGCCCATAGCGGCCATGTTTGTTGACGAATCATGACAAAATGAGCAAATTTTGTAAAAGACCTTACATAGATGCTTCCTGTCAAGTTTGGTTGAATTTGGTCTAACGATTCAGAGGAGAAGAAAAATGTGAAAAGTTTAGGACGGATGGATGCCAAGTGATGGCAAAAGCTCACATGGCCTTCGGCCAGGTGAGCTAAAAAACCTGCAAAAATAAAAGAGTGAAAGAGTGGTTAAATAGCAATTTAGTGAAAAAAAAGAAAAAAGTGAGCTTTATGCTAAATATCCAAATGATCCTTTTATCAGGGGTTCATTTTTTAGGTATAGAAAATTGTACAGTAAACTACAGGCTCCCAGGAGCCTGTAATCTCTCACCTGGCAAACAGTTGCCAAGAGCAGGTAGACATTAAAACAATGTAGCTGTAAATTACAGTCTATGTTTAACTAAGTTTGGCTGGTTGGCGGATAGGGTCATTGCATATAATTATGAAAGGGACCTACCAAGTGACCATTCCACCAAAGTTTGGTTCCAATTGAGTGAGTAATTCCAGAATAAAACATAGATCCAAGTGAGCCAATGGCTCACAAATACCCCCCGCCCCCAGCAAACTGAGTTGTTGCAAAATTAGTGAACCCAACCTAAATTTCCTCTTTCAGACCCTCAATGCAGAAAATAAATACATGATGCACAACTACAATGTGTATTGTAGATATAAATATAAATTTGGCTGAAATCCATCCAGTTGTTTCAGAGGAGATGTGGATTGTAGGGTGTTGCCCTCTATCAGAGAAATGGGGAAATCACCTATTTTGCCCTAAGTAAATTTCCCCTTTCAGACCCTCAATGCAGAAAATAAATACATGATGCACAACTACACTGTGTGTTGTAGATATAAATATTAATTTGGCTGAAATCCATCCAGTTGTTTCAAAGGAGATGTGGATTGTAGGATGTTACCCCTTACCATTGAAATGGCATGGAGCACCCCTTATTTGGGCCCATACCCCTTTTCAGACTCTCAATGTAGAAAATAAATATAGTGTGCAGATCTCAGTCACATACTCTAGATACGTTATAAGTTTGGTTGCAATCCATCAAGAGGTTTCATAGGAGATGAGAATTGTAGGGTGTTGCCCTCTGTCAGTGAAATGGGGAATCCCCTATTTTGCCCTAAGTAAATATCCCCTTTCAGACCCTCAATGCAGAAAATAAATACATGATGCACAACTACACTGTGTATTGTAGATATGATATGCATTTGGCTGAAATCCACCCAGTTGTTTCAGAGATGTGGATTGTAGGATGTTACCCCTTACCATTGAAATAGCATGGGGCACCCCTTATTTGGACCCCATATCCCTTTCCTGACCCTCAATGTAGAAAATAGATATAGTGCACACATCTCAGTCACATTCTGTAGATGTGTTATAAGTTTGGTTGAAATCCATCAAGTAGTTTCAGAGGAATCACATCGGACGAACAAACGGACAGACGAACGAACAGACAGACGAACGAACGGATGGAACTCATGAATACTATATACCCCCCGCTACCCTAGTAGGGGGTTTAAAAAATTTCAATGAAATTCCCGTAGGGTCCTATGTTAAACTAAGTTCCACTTAGGCAGCCATTTTGGTTGGCGGATGGGGTCATCAGATATAGTTTTGAAAGGGACCCACCTAGTGACCATTCCACCATGGTTTGGTTCCAATTCAAGAAAAAAAAAATGTTAAATAGAATTTGGCTTAGGCAGCCATCTTGACTGGCAGAAGGGGTCATCGAACATAGTTATGAAAGGGCCCACCTAGTGATCATTAGACCAAAGTTTGGTTCAAATTGAGAGAGTAATTCCAGAATAAAAAAATTTTCAATGAAATTCCCATAGAGTCCTATGTTAAACTAACTTCTGTCTAGGCAGCCATTCTGGTTGGCGGATAGGGTCATCAGATATATTTCTGAAAGGAACCCACCTAGTGACCGTTCCACTAAAATTTGGTTTCAATTCAAAGAGTGGTTCCAGAAAAAAAATTTCAATGAAATTCCCATAGGGTCCTATGTTAAACTAAGTTTGGCTTAGGTGGCCATCTTGGTTGACGGAAAGGGTCATCTGATACAATTCTGAAAGGGACCCATTTGGTGACTATTTCACCAAAGTTTGGTTCCAATTGAATGTGTAATTCCAGAAAAAAATTTTTAAACGGAATTCCAATAGGGTTCTATGTTAAACTTAGTTCGGCTGTGGCGGCCATCTTGGTCAGAGGTCTGAAATGCGGGACACAATTTTGGAAGTAGACTACCAAAGCACCATTTTAGCAAAGTTTGGTTAAAATTCAAATGATAGTTTCATAGGAGAAGATTTTCAAAATTCATTCCCCTTTTTTTCCATTTTTAGCCTGGCAGCCATATTGATCAGAGGTCGGGGTCATCGGACACAATTTTGAAAAGGGACCACGCAAGGATCATTCCTGGAAAATTTGGCTTGGATTGGCTTTGTAGTTTTTTTTTAAATTCTCCTCCCCCCTTTTTTCTATTTTCAGCCTGGCACATAATTTTGGAAGAGGACCATCCAAGGAACATTCCACCAAAGTTTCATCAAAATTAGCTGAGCAGTTTCAGAGGTGAAGATTTTTTTGTAATTGTGGATGGATGGACAGACGGACGACAGATGACAGACACAAAAGTGATGAGAAAAGCTCACTTGGGCTTTCAGGCCAGGTGAGCTAAAAAAGTGTAAGAAAAAATGTAAGGAATTCAAGAAATTTATTATTGACAAACTTAACTATTTGTATGATAATGATCCATATGCTTATCAGTCATTATTATGAAAACTGAAAGAAGACATGCGTCAATGGTTTATTCACAGTTCTCCAACATTTGATAATTAACTATAACAACATCTAATTAAGGGTGGGGATTAGGGGGCCACCATAAGGATCAATTATTTTTTTCTTACCTGTTACTTACCTGTAAATTCCTGTAAATACATATCTATTAGAAAAACACCTATACAGGTATTTGGAAGTTCAGAAAAAAAGTATCAATTTAGTTAAAAGAAAGAAGTAATTTAACCCTAAATGCTTTAAATTTTATACACAACTTTGATTTCTTTTCCAAATGCACTTTAATACCTTCCTCATTAAGTGTTATAATTAAGAAATGTTACAGATAAATTATTTATTAATTTTATTAGATGTAACATTGTCTGCTTACTTAATTAGGAAACTAAATATTTATTAAAAGAAGCTGTGAAATACCAATGATTAAGAAATTTAGGCATTAAAGTCAGCTTTACACATAATAACCAAATTTTGGAACCAACATTCACATGCACCAAATGAGGTAAAAGCAGAAGCTGTACTAAACATCACAAAAAAAAAGATGTACCAAAGAGACCACAACAATTCCAACCACGAGGAAGAAAGAGAGAGCCTTCGTTCAACGGAAAACATGGATGTTAACCCAGACCATGAAGGTGTAATAGCAGAATTTACCATGTTTTAATGAGTTTTATCAGCTTATATTTAATTACAGCACAAAACTACGCAGGCCAAGCATCATTTTGCAACCCCATGGAGCTTCAGTGATAAAACTTTTGAATGTAACGTTTACATAGTGCTAATTGACAGTGCTTTTTAAATTTATATCTTTAGATTGTTATGTTATGTACCAAATGAATTTAATACTTATAAGTCTTAAGTAGAAAGTAGAAATAAAGTGTTAGTACAAGTGTAGTGTTTTCATCATATTTTAAACAATTTACATACGAATATATTTCATATTCTTCATAATGAACTGGGTATAAGTAAAAAGTCAACACAAAAAAATGATGATACAAATTTAAGAAAAAATACCCCCCCCCCCAAAAAAAAAAAACAAAAACAAAAAAAACCCAATCCTGGGAGAAATAAATAAATACAGATACTAAATCAAAATAAAAACACTTATGAGTAAGTCTTCCAGGGAAGACATGTGTCGCCTGCGTATTTATTTTCTTTAGAAAAAGTATGTCATTATTGAATTTTACATCACTATGAAAAAATATAAAACAGGAAAATGATAAGTGGCAGATTTGATATTGTCTTACATGATATAGTTCTTCATACTAATACTCTGTACAAAATATCAGATAGCTGGCCTGCATGGTTCCAAAGAAAAGTGTGACAGAAATTTTTCTATATTACACATATATCAAAATTATTCTGAATGATGGCAAACAGGAAGTTGTCTTGCTCGATACAGCTGTCAATACTTATGCTCTGTACCAAATATCAGGAAGCTAGCCTGCATGGTTCCTGAGAAAAATGTGATAGAAATTTGCATATAACGCATATATCAAAATTATTCTAAGTTCCGGCAAACAGGAAGTTGAGAAGCGGCATATTCGAAATTGTCTTATACGATACAGTTGACCATACTGATGCTCTGTGTCAAATATGAGGAATCTGGCCTGCATTATTCCTGAGGAAAATGTGACAGAAATTTGCGTATTACGCATATATCAAAATTATACTAAGTTCCAGCAAACAGGAAGTTGACAAGCAGCAGATTCGAAATTGTCTTACACAATACAGTTGTCCATACTGATGTTCTGTGCCAAATATCAGGAAGCTGGCCTGCATGGTTCCTGAGAAAAACGTGACAGAAATTTTTCTATTTAACACATAATCAAAATTATTCTAAGTTCCGGCAAACAGGAAGTTGACAAGCGACAGATTCAAAATGGTCTTGCACGATACAGTTCTCCATACTGATGTTCTGTGCCAAATATCAGGAGGCTGGCCTGCATGGTTCCTGAGAAAAATGTGATAGAATTTTTTTTGTGACGCCGATGACGAGGCAAGACAACGGATAGTGATCCCTATATGTCGTGCTAACACAGGCAACACAATAAATAACATGGCACATAATAGTGAAAACAAAATATACGTACAAAGTTTTAAAAATGAAAAAATGTAAGTACTCATTATTAAAAGTTGAAAAATTTTCTTAAATATGTTAAAGCATTTAGATTTAAATTCTATTAACTGATTCTTTCTTTTAATTAAATTTGTTCTTTTTTTTTCTGAACTTGCAAATATAGGTCTTTTTCTAATATATATGTAATTACAGGATTTACAGGTAAATAACAGGTAAGAACAAATTTAGCACTCCTTTTGACGGCCCCATAATCCCCACCCTTAATTAGATGTTGTTATAGTTAATTATCAAATGCGGGAGAAACTTGAACACACCGTGTCAATTTGATTATAGCGAAAAAATTTCAAATGAAGATTGGGTATCAGTTTATAAAGCAAGAAGAGATGTTCAAAAATATGAGGAAAAAATAACAGTTACAACGAATATTTTGTGAATCAGATTTTAAGTTTAGTGAGAGTGAAATGGCTTTGGGAATTATTTAAAAAACTGAGGGGCTTCGCAAGCGCAGCATGAAACGACCGCAGCATGTTAAGAAAAGGAAGACTACAAATAAATATTCTTATTGTTCTTGCTTGACACAATGGTGTGTTTGACACAGTTATATGTTTGACACAATAAGGAATCCATAATTGGGAAAAAATCCTATCAAAATTTAATGAAAAATGATTTTACATACCCTTGAAAACGGCATTTTTGGCCCCTTGTATCTCAAAAACGGTGACAGATAGAAAAAATCAACTGGAACAATTCTGAAAGCTCTCATTGAAAGGAATCCAATGTAAAAAATCCCATCAAAATTGGATGAAAAATGAAAATTTTACATACCCTTGAAAATAGCATTTTTGGCCCTTTGGGCCCCTTGTATCTCAAAAATGGTAACAGATAGAACAAATCAGCTGTAACAATTTTGAAAGCTCTCACTGAGAGGAATCCAACAAAAAAAAACATCAAAATTGATGAAAAATGAAAATTTGACATACCCTTGAAAATTGCATTTTTTGCCCTTTGGGCCCTTGTATCTCAAAAACGGTAACAGATAGAAAAAATCGGCTGTAACGGCTCTGAAAGCTCTCATTGAGAGGAATCCATTGAAGAAAATCCCATCAAAATTGGATGAAAAATTAAAATTTGACATACCCTTGAAAATTGCGTTTTCGGCCCTTTGGGCCCCTTGTATCTCAATAACGGTAACAGATAGAAGAAATTGGCTGAAAGATTGTGAAAGCTCTCATTGAGAGGAATCCATGGAAAAAAATCCCATCAAAATTGGATTAAAAATGAAAATTTTATGAGGCCCCAAAATTCACATTTTTGGCCCCTTTGGCCCCTTTTATCTTGAAAACGGTAATAGATAGAAAAAGTCTATTGGCATACCACTGTAAGCTCTCATTGAGAGGAATCTAATGAAAAAAAACCCATCGAAATAGGATGAAAAATAAAAAAATTATGTTGCCCGGAAATTAGCCTTTTTGGCCCCTTTGATCACAAAAAAGGTAAATCATATGAAAAATGCTTGGGTACTACATTTTTCATAAGGAATACTCTGGAAAAAACCCCATCAAAATCGGATGAAAAATAAAAAAGTTAGAAAATTTTGGGAATGGCCGTTTTTGTCCCCCTCACAACTCAAAAACGATAAACGATAGAGACATACAGGAGGGGTCCATTCTATAAAATTTTTTGCAAGGAATGCATTAAAAGAAGCCATTCTATTAGATTTTTTGCAAGGAATGTAATTAAAGAAACCCCATCAAAATCGGATGAAAAATGATTAAAATATCCCAAAAATTTGTAAAAACCCCTTTTGGCCCCTCCAGAAAAAATGGTCGGGCCAGAATCCCCAAAATCAATACCAACCTTTATTTAGTACTAAGGGTCAACTTTACCAAACATCAAAACCACATGCATACTGGAACAAAAGTTATCGTGCAGAAACCTACCTGTCCACGGACGCACACGCCAACGACGACGACAGCGTCATAATACGACTGCAAAATTTTTGCGGTCGTATAAAAAAGTTAACGTGATCATTCATGCATGACTGAGGGGTAAGGGCCATGAATTGAGTATGGAATCGAGTTGTACTCATATTGATGCAACTATATACCAAACATTATGGACCTACAACTAACATAAGCATGATTATTCCTCATAAATAAATAATTGTTGACGCCGTGGAAACACTACCTCTATGTCTCGCTTCCGCGACTTTGCATTGCTGGCGAGACAAAAATCAAAAGAAACATTGAATTAACAACTTTGATTTACCACAGAATATAATTTTTATGTGATATTAAAGCCACTTTAGTCACATAATCCGTTCAGTCAATGATTTTTTTCCATTAAATAGTATGTCAAGACAATTAATTATATAAACTTTACTGTAGTTTTGCTTTACGAGTATCAAAATTAATATTTTTTGCCTAGAAAACGAGGGGGCATTTATTAGGCATAATACAGTAGTCCACTAATATTTTTCAAATCAATTTACCTCAGTGATGTCTGGATTACTGTTTATTCAGTAATCCAAATCATATTTTTATTATTGCCATAATTGTTAAAAATATTTTGACTCATTATGGCCATGCATATTGGATGGAGCCCAACAAATCATTAAAAGATTTTAATGAAGACCGGCAGGAAAATTCCACCACAATTTGGTTAAAATTGGCTAACCAGTTTCACAGGAGTTGATGAAAATATAAAATCTGCATAAACTCAATGTTAAAATAAGTCTGGCCATGGCTGCCATGTATGGTGACTTTCAGAAAAATCAAACATGAATTTTTTGGGACCACCTAAGGACCATTTTAGTAAACTTTGGATCATATTGGTTAAGTTGTTTGAAAGTAGTTAAGGAAAATATTAAAATTCCCATAGGGTCCAATGTTAAACTAAGTCTGGCCATGGTGCCTATATTGGATGGCGCCTGGCAAACCTGAACATAATTTTTAAAGAGGACCAGCCGAAGACCATTCCATCAAAGTTTAGTTAAAATTGGCTCATTACTTCCAGAGTAGTTGATGAAAATGGAAAATCCCCATAGGTTCAATGCTAAAACTAAGTCTGCCCTTGGCAGCCATGTTTGATGATGTTCAGAAACAACTGAACACAATTTTCAAACAGGGCCACCCAGTAAACTTTGGTTCAAATTGTCTCAGTTTTCTCAAAGAAGTTAAGCAAAATATTGAAATTCCCATAGGGTCCAATGTTAAACTAAGACTTGCCGTGGCGGCAATATTGGATGGTGCCTGGTAAAACCTAACAAATTTTTAAAGAGAACCACCCAAGGACCATTCCACCAAAGTTTCCTTAAAATTGGCTAGTTACTTTCAAAGGAGTTGACGAAAAATTAAATTCCCCATAGGCTCAATGTTAAACTAAGTCCGGCCGTGGCCGCTGTGTTTGATGACGTTCAGAAACAACCAAACACAATTTTCAAAGGGGCCACCCAAGGACCATTTCAGTAAACTTTGGTTAAAATTGCCTCAGTTTTCACAGAGAAGATAAGGAAAATGTTAAAATTCCAATAGGGTCCAATATTAAACCAAGTCTGGCCGTGGCAGCCATATTGGATGGTGCCTGGCAAAACTGAACACAATTTTAAAAGAGAACCATCCAAGGACCATTCAACCAAAGTTTGGTTATAACTGGCTAAGTGGTTTCTGAGGAGTTGATGAAAATGTGAAAAGTTTACGCGGACGAGGATGACGACGGACGCAAAGTGATGAGAAAAGCTCACATGGCCTTTTAGGCCAGATGAGCTAAAAAAGAAAACAGAGAATTTGCAAGAGATTTTATTATTACATGTACGCCGAGAGACAGAACCAGTTGTGGGAGATTTTGGATTTTTCATGGAGTTTGCGGGAGGCTCCTGTCGTGAACAGAAGGCATGACACCTCTGACGTGTGTATGCATGTAAATGGGACTATAAATTAATTTATGAATGTATTCTCTTTTATATATTTTTGAAATATATATTGTACATTTTTAAAACTTAATCATTATTTTTTAGGGCTGAAAATTTTAAATTCCCTTTTTAATAGAAATAATAGAGGACGAAGTCTTCATACATGTAGAAGGTAACGAGCTGGTAGGTACGGGCATAGCCAAAATAATTCAAACGGAAGTGTACAAATGCATGCGCTTTTTATACCGGAACGATTTCATGGTCGACTGCGAACCTACAACTTGACAGCGAAGCTGTCAGTGTAGTTTAGACTTGAAAAGAAAAAGTAATATAATCATACCTAAAGAAATAAATTTAATTTATAGCATCTTTTCATCAAAACGGCGTCATTCCAAATCTTTTTGTTTACAACAGATTACGTCATCAAAAAGTGCACTAAAGGTCAAACCTATTACGGTTGCGTCTCCGGAAAATATCCGTCACGTCTAAACTGACTTCGTCCTCTTTACAGGTTACACCTGCCTCATATTTATAATTTTATCAGCTGACGAAGCTCGCTCTTTATGGTAAAGGAGTGGTTTTAGAAGCAACCTCTCTCCCAGATCCTTACAGTGGTCTAGAACCTCTCAAATGTTTAACATGGCCACCAGAAATCAGGCTAAAATCTCAACAATTTTGAGAATGACCTAAGGTCTGACTTATGACCAAAAACATGTAACTTGCCATCTGACTGACTGAGTTGCTGCGCTTGCTTTCAAGGTAGCACCTTCCTCCTACTACTTTCAAGTATTTTCATGTTTTCATCAAATGTCCAAGAAACATTTAATATTTCATTTGTGACGAATACAAGATACAAGATTTGTCAATGAACCCCCTCAGAATGTACGTATCACAAGACTTGTCAATGAACCCCCTCAGGCTCGGAATGTATGTCATCACTTGACAAGAGATTTTGAAAAGCAGGGTTGGCCGGGAAATACCAGTGGTGGTAATTCCCACTGGTAATTACCGGGAATTACCGTCCTGGGAAATACTGCTTATTTTCAAAAAGTGGGAAATACTGGGAAATATGAAAAAAATTACTAAAAAATCAAGTCCTTTTGACACAAAAATACTCTTAACTATTTATTTAGTTCTATTTTTTAAAATTTATATATCCTTTAAAATTGTGTTTGAAATACATGTCATTAATTTTTAAATTAAGAATTAGGTGTATTATTCATATTATTTTAAAATCTAGGTAGTTATGAAAACATTCCTTTAAGAATCAATTAGATGTATTGAAAAATTAAACATACCCAAGCCCATCATTGACATTTATGTTGTTTTAGTAATTAACACTCTCACATTTGACAAATTTTAGCTGATAAATGAAATATTTATGACAAATACTAGTACCTTAATTAATTTTATTCTTGATAATAAAAACATGAATACAAGCCAAATGCATTTCAAGGTATTACAATGATTACCATTGAATGGAGGTGAT
>MJUU01037360.1:27230-48956 GCA_002080025.1 Modiolus philippinarum | reverse complement strand
AAATGTGACTTTGGACCTAACTTGATGGCTTTTCACCAAAATAAACAAGACAGAGGCAAATTCAAATTTTTGTGATTTTTCACTTAAAGGTATCATACCACCATTGATTTTTCCCTATTTGTCTTTGTTAAATTGGTCATTTTCTGAGAACCATAGCACATTTACTGTCGTTTCAAATAAAGCGAAACTTCTTACCTAATTAATTAGATATATAATGAGCCTCCACAAAAGATTTGAGGACAACTTTCATTGCATATAAGAAAATGCACTCCACCGGAAGTATACTACTATCAAAAATCAACTTCCACATTCATTGACAACCCGTGAAATGGTCATGTCATTGTTTTTACCAAAACAAATTTATTACAACTGATAAGAATAAAATAAAGATTTTTTTGGGTACCTAAGATGTTCAGCTTTCAAACAGTATGCAGGTTAATTACATTGGGTACAGAACTATTTCAATCATCCCATAGAAATATCCATACTCCATTGATAAGTACTATTTTAACATACAACCTTTGGCGGAAGAATTTCCTTTTGGTGGTATGATACCTAAACAGTATATATATTTACTGTATTACATATAGTGTGTGTTTAAACTTCTTGTTAATATTGATATTGTGTCAAATCATTGTATTACTGATTTTATTTGCCCCGTTGTGGGCCCTGATTTGGTCAAATAAAGTATTCTATTCTATTCTATTCTATTTTCGGTCTCACTAATTACCAACAAGAAACGTCAAGAACCGAGCGTCAAGAAATATAAAAATTTATGTTTTTTGTATAGTCAATATTTTTTAACGAGATTTAAGGTTTTCTGGTTCGTCCAGAAAGTGGAAAACTAAAGAATTATTTTTTTCGGTAGTACTGATTACAAATGAAACAGATAACTTTATTTTTTCCCTACATCGTCAAACATCATATTTTCGACCCACTTAAGTATTCGACCTAAACGTACTATTTCAACTAAAATTATGACGTCACAATTGACGCTTAGTAGGTCGAAAACCGGATAGACGAGGATATTTACTGACCGTTCAACTTAGCTAAAATAATGGGTTTTTGACAATTTGGAAGTTTAATATCGACAAAATCATATAATTTTTTGTCAAAAATTTAAGCATAGTGAGTCTTAACTAAAACTTAAAAGAAATTAAAATCTTTAGGAAGATCTTCATTTTGGGGGCAAAAAGTCTGTTTAGATGGGGCAGAGACATATAAAACACGTATTTAAATGTCTCTGGATGGGGATTAATTATTTTTCTATAGTAAAATTTGAGCCATTAAAAATACGGAAAAAATTTAAATAAATAAGAACAAACAACTAACATTTTTAAAACAACTGTCTTAAATGTTTTAAACAAATTTTCGTACATAACAGTGAATTCTGGCTCTATTTTCTAATTCACCATAATCAAGCATAAAAAAACTAATGATTTATTTATGGCCCCCATCTGGCTCTGATGGCCATTTATATGGTTACGCACATTACTGTCAAGAAGAAGATGTCTGTTGCCTTTCCTGCTCATTTATATTTTAATTCTGTTCTTTACATTGAAAAGTATCTATGGACCCCCCTCTTTCCGGAAACTTTTCAGGTGCACGCCAACGTAAATTTATCCATATTCAGACACAAACTCCGTACAGTGAGATTTCCGCACCGGAACTATTTTCCTTAGCTACAATCACCACTGCCACATATAAATATGTGAATGATGCAGTCAATTAAGCATGTTTAGATAGTACTAGAAGCATGCACAGCATTAAATACATTATTAAGTAGTAGATGCCCTAGGTTAACATATGTTGAATATAATTTATTTTGTAAATACACCTTAATACTGACTATGAACGTGTCTCTACACTGGACACAAGGAGTACTTAACAATAATAATTTCTCAGGTTACTATGAGACATGACCATATTATTTGTACACTCTTTCGTTTTAATGTTTTTTTTTCAGTCTTTTAACTGACATTGGGGGCTGAAAATAACATTACTCCCTGTTGAGGGAAAGTAACTATTGTTTAATTCTAGAAATAGATCTAATTTTCATTCTATAAGATTTTATCCTAAAATGTTTGAACATAACGTCCCTAGGGGCTGTGCTACTGAGGTAGTCTGATGATGTTTTTTTCCTGTTAATGGAGAGAAGTGTTTACGGATCGGAGTTGAACCAGTGCCGGGCAGACAGACATAGCCAATTCCTACGCGATTTTAGACATAGCCAATTTCTACGCGATAGAAAATAGAGTTCCTAATGTTTATGCAGTGTGTTTGTTTTTTCTTTTTTTGTTGTTGAATTGTTTTGCCCGTCAAGCATGCTTTTGAATTTTTTAAACTTTATATATTAAGCAAAATGTTATAAAAAGATGTTTTTAATAGTCTGATTGAGCTGTCATAAGTAAAAGGTGTGATTTGATCAAGTACTAAATAACGAGTCAAAATTGAGGTCGTCTGCTGTCGTCTGCATGGATTTTACATCGAGAGGGATTTTTATCAATTTCTTTCTTAAGCACTGATGAGGTATATTTCAATTTTATAGGATTCCCGGCCACGGCTTTATTTTAGATATACAAGTTTTTTGAAATTGTGTAGGTGCGATTTTTTTTTATTTTAAATATTGCTATCACAAAGATTACACCTTCCAGAATTGATGCCTAAAATGGATATTTCTTAATTTTATTTGAATTTAATATGTCAGAACGGCGATGCTTTTATACCTTAAATCCTGTATTGTTCATTTTAATAGAAATACACAGTGATTTTGGTGCTGAGAGTGTTTATGATAGAAAACGTCCTAATTTTTTTACGAAAAATAGCCGCTCAAGGTACCCCTGCGCGAATTAATATTTCATAAACATGGAAAGGAACATGTTCCCTGGTGACCAAGAATAAATCTAAAATTTCTTTATGTGTCATATGGTCTCATCTTCCAAAAATATTCCTAAAGCAATCTATTTCTTTTTATGGTGTAATCTTTCTGAAATTGTTCTAGATGAATCAATCTACCAACCCTTTTTTGACGTAGTCTTACCATTCTTAAATTTTCCAAGAAACCATGAATCAGTCTACAAACCTATTATGTGTCATAGTCTTTTCCTTCAGACATTTTCCTAAAGACCAGGAATCAATCTACCAACTTCTTCAGTGTCATGGTCTTATATTTCTAAAATTTTCCTAAACACGAAGAAGCTGTCGGAAATATGGCGCTAACACAACGTGGAACATTTAGAGAACACTATTGTTACGTATACTTTATACTGTATGTGACGTTACTTGTATTTTGTATTGACTACGCTTTACGATTTCGAATAGAACGCACGACGCAAATCGCCTTTCTTGTGATTTATCGAATCTTCCCCACATTTTTGGTGCCGTGACCAGGATTATTTAGAGATGGATATCGACAAATTCAAAGCTGTCAGAGCCGGACATAGAAGTGCTATGACAAGATTTTTTTCGGAAATTGGAGGAGGCTGAAGAAAAAACGGAGATCGACACATGAGTACTACGTATCTTGACGGAGAGAGTTACACAGAAACAAAGAACTCTAATGACATTGAATGATCAGATCCTTGAAGATGTCAGTGTGGAAAAGGTAGAAGAGGAAATTCTAGATACAGATGAGTATCATTTAGAGGTTGATATAAAGTTAAGTCATTACAAAGATTTACTGCAAAATTTGAACGCTCACACGACACAAGACAAAACACTTCAGATAGAGAGTTTTTCACAGCAACATTCTGTAATAGATGCATGTACCGCACAGAATAACACACCAGACACATACAGTGTGACACAACCCAGTCAGCCACCCTTTGCAACATCAACCGGATGTATGTATTCAGGTCTTCCAAAACTTGCCCTTCCTACATTTGACGGGAACGTATTGACATGGCAGACATTTTGGGATTCCTTTGAATCAGCCGTACACTTAAATCCAACCTTAACAAATGTTCAGAAGTTCAGCTATGTAAAAGCGCAGTTGGTTCACCAGGCTTTAGATACCATTGGAGGTTTTGCGCTAACGAACGCACATTACGAAGAGGCTTTACGTTTATTGAAAGATAGATACGGACAACCGCATAAGATTACGAATGCATACATGCGATCCCTGATAGATTTACCAGCACCAGAGAATAATGTCAATAGTCTAAGATATTTTAATGACAAGCTAGAGGCCTATATCAGAGGTTTTCAAGCTTTAACGTGAGAGTACCAAAATTGCACCGGGTGCCCAAATTGCACCCATTTGATAAAAAGGGGGTAGAAATTGCATGTAACTTAAATTTACATGAAAAAATGATTTATTGGTGATCTGTATCATTTCTGGCACTATATCAAAGAATATTTACAAAAATTGGGGTGATAGGAAAATCAGTGATAACAAACAGTAAAAATGAGTAATACGAAAAACATACTTTTGTCCCAAAACAACTTGTGCGACGGCGACATTCAACACATGAAATAAGTTGATAGTTACTTGAAAGTATTGCAATGGTCAGATGAGCTTTAAGCAATGGCATTTATTTAAAATGTTTAAATCAGAAATCTTATGGCAACAGAAAGGTTTTGGGATATATATTATTCAAACTATTGCAGATATTTACAATAGTGGGTGCAATTTGGGTACTCCTTTTCAATGCAAAAAGAGGTGATCTGAGGTTTTTGTAAACCAGAATCCCTGTGTTACTTAACCCGTGACCAAACTGTTTTTGATGTTTAAAGTTCACTGTATGATATTAGTGCAAAATGATCACAAAATAAAAATTGAGCATTGTCAGATATTAGAATTACAAGACAGAAAATGTAAAAATAGGTGCAATCTGGGTACCCTCACGTTAGGCATGTTAGGAGAAAATTACGGAGCATTGCTCATTCCCATCATTTTGAAGAAATTGCCCGGAATAGTCCGCCAGAACATGACCCGTGAAAATGGGACAGATCTGTGGAATTTGGACGCTCTCCGTTGCTGTTTATCTAAAGAAATCAGCATCCTTGAGGCAGGACAACAGGAGTCTATAACCAGTCAACGCTCATTCGTAAATGAATCACACACCGGCCCAGGAATTGGAAGTATGACCGCTTCATACAACTTAAAGGAAAGACCTTGCGTATATTGTTACGGTGTTCATGACCCAGCACGATGTACGAACGTAAGGGATCATAACCACAGACTTTCAATTGTTGAAAACAAAAGACTTTGCATGAACTGTCTGGGATCTCTTCACCTTGAACGCTGCAACGCACAATCCAGATGTCGTTTTTGTAATGAAAATCACCACAGCAGTTTGTGTGCTAGTTTAAACAGACAAGAGTAGAAGAAACCTATTATACAGTAACCGAATCTTTGAATAGATGATTTTGAGAACGAGAACCTTGAATACCCAGTTTAATGTTAATGTAATTTTGGTTAAACATTTTCTTTTTTGAAGTGACAGTAATTCAATTTTTTCTTGTAATTTATTTGTATTTATTTCACTTTTCGCGGCCCCCAGAATGTCGGAAATATGGCGCTAACACAACGCGGAACATTTAGGAACATTTATTGTTACGTATACTTTATACTGTATGTGACGTTACTTGTATTTTGTATTGACTACGCTTTACGATTTCGAATAGAACGCACGACGCAAATCGCCTTTCTTGTGATTTATCGAATCTTCCCCACAGAAGCAATCTAAAATTTCTTTCAAAAAAATTCCCAAAGATTATGAATCTATCTATCTATCACTTATTTTATATTTTCTTATCTTTCAAAATGCACTTAAAGACCATGAATCCGCTTTCAAACCACTCATATTTCATGATCATATGTTTGAAGAATTCTCAGTGAAGATGATTCATGATCTCCCTTTCCAATATCTTTAATTGTCATATCTTTCAAGAAATTTGCGTAAAGACCATGAATCAATCTACAAACTGCTTTTATATGATGGTCTTTACTTTCAAGACTTTTGCTACAGACCACAAATTCACCTACAAATCCCTTATGCGCCATGGTCTTATATTTCCAAAACATCTTTTTGTAAAGAAATTTGCGTAGAGACCCTGAACCAATCCACAAACCCCTATGTGTGATAGCCTTATCTTTCAAGAATCTTTAAAGACCAAGAATCTATTCACCAATCCCTGATGTGTTATGGTCTTATCTTTCGTAAATTTTCCTTAAGATCATGTATCAATCTACCGACTTGTTATGTATGATGGTCTTATCTTTCTTAAATTTTCCTACAGACCAGGAATCAATCTTCCAATCCCTTATGTGTCATAGAACTTTCCCACAAACCATCAATCTACAAACCGTTTATTTGTTATGGCGTTTCTTTCAATTGTTTTCCTTAAGACCACAAATTAATTTACCAACCCCTTACATAGCATGGTCTTGTAATTCTAAAATTTTACCAAAGCCCACGAATCAAACTTAGCAGTAAGTCTTCCAGGGAAGACGTTTGTCACCTGCGTATTTATGTTCTTTTGAAAAAGAATGTCAAATCACAATGAAAAATTTCAAACACGAAGTTGACAAGAGGCAGATTTAAAATTGTCTTACCCGATACTTTTCTTCATACTGATGCTCTGTACCAAATAAAGCTACCCATGGTTCCCGAGAAAACGTGACAGAAATTTTTCTATATTATGCATATATATCAAACTTATTCTAAGGTCCAGCAAAACAGGAAGTTGACCGGCGGCAGATTCGGAATTGTCTTACATGATACAGTTCTTAATACTAATACTCTGTACCAAATAAAAGGAAGCTGGCCTGCATGGTTCCCGAGAAAACGTGACAATTTTTTTTATTACGCATATATCAAATTTATTCTGTTTCGGCAAACAGGAAGTTGACAATTGACATATTCAAAATTGTTCTACGTGATAGAGTTCTTCATAATAATTCTCTGTACCAAATATCAGAAAGCTAGCCTGCATTGTTTTGCTATATAACGCATACATATAAAATTATTCTAAATTCCGGCAAACAGGAAGTTGACAAGCGGCAGATTCTAAATTGTCTTACACGATACAGTTCTTCATACTGATGTTCCGTATTAAATATCAAAGCTGGGCTGATTTGTCTGAGAAAAATGTGACAGAACTTTTTTTTTGACGCCGAAAACACAAGACGCCAGATATGTTGCGCTAAACGCAGGCGACACAATAACCAATCAATAATCTATCATGGTTGTAGTTTTCAAAATAATTACTAAAAGTCATAAACCAATTAACCAACCCTTTATTTGTCATGGTCGTTTCTTTCAAAAATTAAATTACTTGCCATTAATCAATCTACAAAACATTAGCGGTCATAATCTTATCGTTCTTGGATTTTCAATCAAGCAACATGGTCATATTTTTCAAATGAAGCAATCTACAAACCGTTTACATGTATCATGGTTTTATCTTTAAAAACCTTCTAAAAGGTGAACCGGTTTACCAATTCGTTATATTTAATGGCCATATCTCTCAAGAATGTTTATATAAAGACAGGAATGAATCTACCAACCGTATGTTTTGGTCATATTTTTCACGAAATTTGCGTCAACACTAAGAATCTATCTACCCATCCCGTATGTGTGATTATCTTTTATTTTTCTAAAATTTTCCTGAAGACTTTATAACAATCTACCGCATCGTCATATTGTATGCGTTTATTATCTGTTATGTATTATGTTCTGATGGGACAATTATAAACATAACGTGACACAGATGTTCTAGCGAATCAGAAACAAACTATCGTGAGCAACCATTTTTGTTGTCTGACTAGGACGAAATGAGGAAACTTTATAAAGTAACTTTCATAAATACTGCTTTTTAAGAATAAGTTCATTTGGCCAAGCAGTTTCAAGATAAGGAGGTTCTTCTACATCAGCCAATCAGAAAAAAGAATTGCCCATGGCAACCATGATTTTTGTCCCATTCAGAGGAATTTTTATAAGAGGTCTTTCACAGATGCTTCTGTTACGGCACATATTGTCGCCCCTGCACATATTGTCGCCGGCGACAATATGTGCAGACCTTATCGGCACATATTGTCGCCGGCGACAATGTGTGCTGGACATTAACGGCACATATTGTCGCCGGCGACAATATGTGCCGGTATTGTCAATGCCTAAAGAACGTCACTGAAGGCGACAATATGTGCCGAATATACCGGCACATATTGTCACCACTTGAAACTATACATTATGAAATATGTAGTATTTGTACCTTTTGAATTTGAAATTGTTCAGTTCACGTCCATACGTTTTTTAACACTCGATTTAATGCATTGATCTCTCGAAAGCATACATTCTGTCTGCAATGCACTGACTGGAATGTTTTTAGGAGGGAATTATTAAGTCCCCAAATGAAGTTTGTGGGAATTTATTGTTATGTCTTAACAGACGTAGTCGGGGTTACATGTTGTTATTCTACGTTTCTTCTGATTATTATGTCAGCCCAGACTGTCGGGGTGACATGTTGTTATTCTACGTTTCTTCTTCTCTATTCTTATTTTTTTCTTCTTCCAATAATTTTTGTCCGAGCGATTATTTTTAAATGACTGGATCTATTGATTTCAAACTTCGCACACAGTTAGAACACTATCTTAAGTTTTATGCTGTGCGTTTAAAATTTTCAAAATAGAAGCCATTGCCAAGATGGCCGCCAATTTACGTTGAAAAAATTGGGGATTCTATATCTCAGGAACTGCTGATAGGAATTGGTTCATATTTTGTATAAATGTTCAGTAAAATGAGAGGAAGGAATCTATGCGACAAAAATTTTCAAAATGGCCGCCATTTCCAAGATGGCTGCCGAAATACGTTAAAAGTTCGACTTTGTCCAATTTAACGAAAATTGATTTCTAGGTAGATTTTGAGGTTGCAAACAAGATGGAATGATCGAATGGGGAGTCTGGGGTGACTTGGGTTATTGCTTGCAATTGCAAATCTAGTTATTATGTCGCCCCAGACGTATGTCGGGGCGACATATTGTTATTGTAATGTTTCTTTATTATTAAGTCTCCAAAACGAAGTTGGGAGACTTATTGTTTTTGTTGCGTTTCTTATAATTAAGTCTCCCAAACGAAGTTTGTGGAGACTTATTGTTTTTGCTGCGTTTCTTATTATTCTTATTATTATTTTTCTTCTTCCGTTTTCCGCCTCCAAATTGTCCGCACGAGTGACCCAAACTTCATGAAACTTCATGGCATGATAGATATGGACCCAAAGTTGATCCTAAAGTTTTCGGAATTTCCGAAATGGCTACCGTTGCCATGGAAACGGTAAAAAAGGCGGGAAAATCAGAGTGCTCAGAATTGGATGAAATTTTATAGGACGGTTGCCTTACATGTGTAGAATTGGATTCCGGTCTCCAAGACTTCAAAATGGCGACCGTTGCCATGGAAACGGTAAAAAAGGCGGGAAAATCAAAGTGCTCAGAATTGGATGAAATTTTACAGGAAGGTTGTCTTACATGTGTAGAATTGGATTCCGGTCTCCAAGACTTCAAAATGGTGACCGTTGCCATGGAAACGGTAAAAAAGGCGGTAAAATCAAAGTGCTCAGAATTGGTTGAAATTTTAAGGAATTTTGCCTAGCATGTTTACAATTGGGTTCTGGACCCCAAGACTTCAAAATGGCAACCGTTGCTATGGAAACGGTAAAAAAGGCGGGGAAATCCCAAGTGCCCATAATTGAATAAAATTTAACAGGAAGGATATTTAAAATCTGTGGATCTCATCTAAAGCCTTTGAATTCTGATATGGGAGTTCGTTTGGGAGACTTCTTGTGTTTGCATCTAAACACAATTAATACTAGTTATTATTCCGCTTTCTTTCTTTATTCTCGTCCGGATGAACTTGTCCGAACAAGATCTCAGAGACCATTTGACATAGAACTTTGAAACTTTGTAGGATGTTGGCCCCATATATCTATAGTTGTGCCTATAACAAAACATTTTGAAAAGGGGGTTTATTAAGGGTACATTTGGGGGGCTCAAAAAGGGGTGGGGTCTGCAATGTTAACCCTATGGGAAAATGAAATTTTGGATATTTTTCACCCTATTTCTCACTGCATCTCAAAAAGTTGTAATACTAGCTTCATGAAACTCCATAGGAAAGGTGTTTTTGGTGTAAGAAAGGGTTCTACAGCATTGGAACTTTCAAAATAATTTCGGTTGTCATGGAAACCAAACAAAAAATGGAAATTTTTAGAAAATAATAGATTATGCTAATGATTATATTATGATCACAGCAATACATATCACATATGTTATAAGGGGAACCCCTGCCCAAATTTTTTTTTCGGAAAGGGTCTGAAATAAGGTGTAATGAACAAAAGAGCATACGTTGTAAGGAAGCAAAACCATAAACATATTTTTTGTAGAAAAATTAAGTTTTCTGATTAAAAAGGAATTTTGAGAAATATGTATTACATAGGTTTTAAGGGGAACCCCTGCCCAAATTTTCTTTGGAAAGAGGTCTGAAATAGGGTGTAATGGACAAAAGAGCATTTGGTTGCCATTGGAACAAAAGCTGAAATGTATTTTTTTGGTTTAGAAATTGAATTTTGTGATAAAAAATAGGAATTTTGAGAAGTATGAATTACATAGGTTATAAGGGTCACCCCTACCTAATTTTTCATCTTAGGGAGTCTCGTAATGCCTTGAAATCCGATATGGGAGTTCGTTTGGGAGACTTTTGTGTTTCGCTTGCGAACACAGTTATCACTTGTTATTATTATTTTATTATTATTATTATTATTATTGTTCTTCCAATGATTCTTGTCCGGACTTTTCTTAGAAAACGGCTTGATGTAATCAAATGAAACTTGACAGGAAGTTAGATCACCATGACGAGAAGTGCAGGGTGTGAAAAAAATTTTCAAAATGGCCGCCATTTCCAAGATAGCCGCCAAAATACGTCAAAATTTCAAGGTTGTCCGATTTCAACGAAAATTGATTTCTAGGTAGATTTTGATGCTGCGAACAACATGGAATCATCGAATTGGCTGCCAAGGGCGACATCAGCTATTGCTTGCAATTGCAAATCTAGTTCTTTTTGTTTTCTTTTTTTCATCTTCCAATGAATATTGTCCGAACGATTTTTTTAAATGCCTGGATGGAATCATTTGAAACTTTGCAAAAAATTGGACTACCATCTGAAGGGATATTCTGTGGGTTTAAAATTTTCAAAATGACCGCCATTTCCAAGATGGCCGCCAATTTACGTTGAAAAATTGAGGATTCTATATCTCAGGAACTACTGAGAGGAACTAGTTCATATTTTGTACAAATGTTCAGTAAGATGTAAGGAAGGAATCTTTACGACAAAAAATTCAAAATGGCCGCCCTTTCCAAGATGGCCGCAGAAATACGTAGAAAGTCCGACTTTGTCCGATTTCAACGAAAATTGATTTTTAGGTAGATTTTGAGGCTTCGAATCAGATGGAATCATCGAATGGCGATCTTGGGTGACATCGGTTAAATCTAGTTTTTATTCCGTGTCTTAATATTAAGCCTCCCAAACGAAGTTGGGAGACTTATTGTTTTTGTTGCATTTTATAATTATTTTTCATCCATCTTTCCTTCTCAGTCTCGTCCGGATGGACTTGTCCGAAGCAGATCTCAGAGACTATTGAACCAAGAGGATTCAAACTCTCTGGTACATGTATATTATCCCTATATATCCAGATGTGCAATCATCCAAAATTTTCAAAGAATGCTTTTGGGGTTATCAAAGGAGGTAGGGTCGTCCTATAGTAACTTTATGGGAAATGACATTTTGGATGCTTTCACTGTATCTTAAAAACTATTATCACTAGTCCAGTCAATTTTCATAGGAAGGTTGTGTGTGATGTAAGATCAAGTTCTACAGCATTGAAAATTTCAAATTAGATCCCGTTGCCATGGAAACCATGCCAACAATTTTTATAGTTTTGAGAAAAACATATTACTGGTGATCTTGTATATTCATTACAGAGATAAGCATTACCTAGGTTATAAGGAGAAACCCCTGCCCATTTTTTTAACGGGGCATAAAATTGTTTGTAATGGATAATGGAGCACTTAATTGCCATAGAAAGCAAGCTAAAAACCGAGTTTTCTGCTGTATGTTATGTTTTGATGTCCACTTTATGCATAAATTATAAAGGGAATCTCTGCTCATTTTTTTTAAAGGGGGTCTGATATTCCTCGGAAATCTTAAATGGGAGTTCGTTTAGGAGACTTTGTGTTTCGCTCTGCGAACACAGTTATAGCTTGTTATTATTGTTCTCTCCGCATCGGAATTTGTCTGGCCTAGAACTCGGATATTTTTCATCGATCCGATCATAAAGAAGCTTTTCAGGAACATGGATACCAAAAATCTATTTATTCGGGACCGTCTATGAACTTCCAAAATGCCACCGTTGCTATGAAAACGGCAAAAAGGGCGGGAAAATCGACAAAATTTGGGAAAAATTTGTCCGGGGTAGATCTCGCATCAGATTTTAATGAAACTTAAGTAGGAACATGGAAAATGGAAGGTCTATGGATTTTTAAAATGGCACCATTGTCATGGAAACAGCACAGAGGCAGGCACTTGACAAAACTGTTCGATGATTTGTGCTTTACAGATCTCGGAGACCACGAATCAGATATGAATGAAACTTAGCAGGAACAAAGATCGTCTAGCTTTGCAAGAAATCCTTTGGTTTTCAAAATGGAACAATTGCTACGGAAACAGCAAAAAGACAGAAAATTTACAAAATTATTTGACGATTTGCCCGGTGGCATATCTCGGTGATTACCCATCAGATTTAAATGAAACTCAGCCGGAACATAGATATCAATATTAAGAGCTGCGCAAGAATATCTATGGATTTTCAAAATGGCACCGTTACTATGGAAACGACAAAAGAGGTGGGAAAATTAAAAGTTCTCAACTGCATGAAAACTTACAGAAATGTTGTTTATCATACAAGGAATTAGTTTTTTGTCAAAACATTCAAAATGGCGACAGTTGCGATGGAAACAATAAAAATGGCGGGAAAATTCAAAGTGCTCGAAACTGCATGAAAACTTACAGAAAGGTCGTAAAGCATACGGGGAATATTTTTTGTCCAAAATAACGGCAGTAGAATATCAAAGGAACAAAGCACAAGATTACACAAATCAAAGTCCAGAGACAAGGCAAAAGCAAGAACACCAAAAGACGGAAGACCAAAGACACCACATGCCAAAAAACACACGAACATTACATATACAACACAAAAAACTAAAGCACTAAAGTGTGAACTCTCAATAAACAAGAGTGACATCAGGTGCTCCGGAAGGGTAAGCATGTCCTGCTCTGTGCACAGCACCCGTCACACTGTCGGTGGGTGAATCCAGGGTAAAGTCAAAACCAGTAATGTCAAATCTGGGAAGACGCGAATCTAGCTGAAAAATGTCAGTTTTTATTTGTGACACTGACATTTCATATCTATCTATGATGTCGTGGTGACGGCCATAGAATTTATGAAGGGACGAAAGTAACAAAGGCTGAACATATCCCTGACTCAGCAGTTTTTGTGACAGTGCTTTTGCTCTTTCCACAAAGTCACTGTATGTACTGCACGCTCTACAGTAACGAATTAATTGTGAAATATATACTCCATATGCTGGGGATGCAGGTATATTGCTGCAGAGAAAGGGAAAGTTCACAATTGGAAAGTCAAAATCATCACGTTTGTCATATAATCTAGATTTCAGACGTCCATGTTCGTCAATGTGTAACAAAAGGTCAAGGTATGAAGCAGAACCGGGTGTATCGGTTGTCTCTTTAATTTCAAGTTCATTGGGGTATATACGATGTAAATATTCTTTAAATCTTGGGTTATTAAGAGAAAGTACATCCAAGAATTTCAAAATGGCGATCGTTGCTATTGAAATGACAAAAAAAATTGAAAATTTAAAGTGCTCATTATTGTATAAAAAATGTTTAGAATTGAAAAAAAAAACGTTATAGAATGTCAAGTATATTGGGAATTAGTTTTCATGGTTTTCATGGGTTCTAGTCTCAAACAGATCAAGATCGCCCCGGTACCTGAAACGGTTTTAACAGTCTCTGGTTACAGAGCTGGCGGGCGGGTACCCAATTGGTAGCCTTACCGCGAACCATTGTGTGGACAACAGCCACGGTTCAAGCAGTATAAAGACCCATCTGTATTGTCTTGGGAGAGCAGTCTCACTGGGGGTAGTAAATAAGGCTTAATTTCTTGCCTCTACCCATTTCTTCCATTTTCCAGTACTAGTGGCAATTAAAACTCATTGCCCTGGTTGTACTTCCAACTTTATTGCTTTCTTCTTTAACTTATATATATATATTCAAATTTATTGAATTTGTTTTCGACCTGATATAGCTGATATATTGCTCCCTAAACGTTAAATTCTAACTTATCAATCAATCAATCAAAATGGTGACATTTGTAATGACGACTGAAAAAAGGCGGGAAAAACCAAAGTGCTCGGAATTCAATGAACATGAAGGGAGATGGTATGTTAGAATTGATTTTTAGTTATGAAGTCTGATTTGTGAGTTCGTTTTGGAGACTTATGTATCGGAATCCTGATACAGTTATACATATTATAACTTGTAGCTCAGAAGGCTGTGCAGTTATGCAGGTCTTGTGCAAAGGGTCTTCCGTTCGCTTAACTTACTACCAGAAAAAAATATCACGAGATCTCAAATTAAAATTCTCTTGGCATACAAATCAGGCTGGGAAATTTCAACTCAATTTCCCCCAATTAAATTTGAACATTATACCAACAAGCAGCAGACAGAGTAAAACATAGCTACAACTGACCGTTTTGGTCATCAGGTTTAAAATACTAGTACTAAGATGGCTTAATTATTATTATAGCGAGCGATGAAACTGTTTTTAATCAAATATGAAACATCTATATATATCTCACAATGTCTCAATTAATACACGCAGCACAGGGTCCAAGTTCGTTTGCGATGCAGATTTGCATTATGTTGTTAGAAGAAGTTAAAGAGGTCAATATGACAAGATCTTCTTAACCTACGGTAACTAATCTACCTTTATTGGAGTAATGGACAATTTCTATTGATATTTTACATTTTTCCCTTTTTATACAGTTTCAGCTAACAAATATGTAATAAACAGTGAAAGGATATGGAGTAAATGGAAATGAGACAAATTTCCATCAAAAACATGGTAAAACCAAGCAATGGAACATTTTTAATGTTGTTCTTCATCATGAAGTCAACCCGAGACCATCAACACTAAGTATTTAGCAGAACTTAATGCAATTTATCTTTAACGTCAGCAATTTTACATGTCGTACTTTTTAACAGTACAGATAACTTTCGCATTACATGATCTTCAGGTTCAGATATAAAATAAACACTTTGCGCGGACAAAATACCGATTGTTACAATCTGTTACTGTTAAAATCCATATTTCTGATGTTAAATGCCAGAACAGGTGCATTCTGATGACTTACTTTTTTATAACATAATACAGAAGTCGCTGTTAATTTGGATTCTGCATATGCGCATTTCGACAACTGATGTGTCATCAGTGCAAACATGAATTCAGTTCTCTTATATCATGTAAACCTATCCATTTCGATTCCACATTTGCTGAATCTGCAGGACAAGTATTCCGATAGATAATAGGGATACTTAAAGGAACTTACTGTGCACCACCGAAAGGCATTTATTATTAATATTCGTTTGAAAGCTGGCTCCCACAAGAACTATTTAAAATTTAAATAGCATTTAAGTATAGTATGGAAGAACTGAACCGTCAGTCTAAATAAGAACAATCAAGGGACAACCGCAACATCGGAAACACCAAGAGACAAAGACACCACATGGGTACGAGACAGAAAAGAAAAATGAAGACACACATACAAATGATCAACACGGACCCAACAAAAAACAATGGGTGATATCAGGTTCTCCGGGAGAGTAAGCATCTCCTTCTTCTAATAAGACACCCAGTGTATAACATGCCAATTTCGGTAGTAAAATCAAAAACGGTTGACGAAAAAGAACAAACTTTAGCTCTAAAGGGAAAGATCTGTTGTCATCTGGGAAACATATATCCTTTAGCGGTCCATTAGATCGTTATCTCGACCGTAGAGTGATGACTGCCAAGTTATGGGTAACATACCCTATTTATATTATACAAGGTCAAGATTATCCTTAAATTGAGGACTGTTAATTGTAGGATCGAAATGTTTTTACCAGAAACTGAAATTAAATGACATCATATAATTGTGTTTGATTTTTCAATTTGGGATTATCTTTACCTTATATACCAATATGAACTATATCAAAACAAACAGAACTACTAATATACCATCATCAGTATCGGACGTGGACTCAAAAAAGCATATGTCATGGTTATGTTCAACAACCTGAGGAGTTTAACGTTTTACAGACCAAAATATTTTAAATGTAACTGTATTACAAAATGAAAATAGAAATTTTTCAAGTAGATCCATGATTATTAGTTTCTTATTTACCTAACAGGACTTTCCACTGTGCTTTGCGAAGGGTACTATGCATGAGCAGTCAGATCATACTTGGAACTTGTCTGGAGCCCTTGATGGTCCCAGTTTATGTGGTATTTCACACTGCTGCGCATTTCAGATGTTTTTTTATCTGTATTGTTGCTGTATTTTTTAGTGTTTTTTCATCCCTGCATCAGATAATCAAAGTTCGTGGATACTGTTGTTGTCTCCGTCCATCAATCGGACATTATTTAATGACATGAACTCCTTCATGTCTGGATTGAGGAATTTAATTTTGCTGTAAAATTGTAACATACAGTCTGATATGCGCAATAAATTTCGGTATAGATGAAAAACAGGAGTCCAAAAGGGATCAAATTTCAGTCCTCCCGCATTTTCACTTTTTAAATGGGACCATCCAAGGACTATTGTGATCAGTTTGGTTCCAATAAGTCAAGTGGTTTAAGAGACCAAAATCTCTAAATGTATTCCAATTTGGTCCACTTTAAAATTATGTTCCAAACTGGAAGCATTTTTTATGAGGTGGGGACTTCTTGAAAATCTTTTCAGAAGTGGCCATGCGAGGATCATTGTGACCAAGTTTAGTTCTACTTCAAATAGTAGCTTCAGAGATCTTTGAATTAGTTTTCCTAGGGTCCAATATTAAACTAAGCTTCTCTCAAGCGGTCATCGTAAATAAGGTACTGACCTTTGAAATACCCTTTTTCGGAAGATACCACCTAAAGACATTACGACTAAGCTTTGTTCTATTCGGAGTAATAGATTCTGAGAAGATCTTTTTTAGTGTTTTCCTCTAGTCGTCATCGATGAATTACGGACCTTGGTACAATACCTTTTTTAGAAGGGACAAGCGAAGGACCATTGTGATTAAATTTTATTCCAATTCAGCTAGCCTTGAGGTTGTGTCTGTTTTCCAAAGGGTCAATGTTAAAGTGGCTTCCATCTGGCGGCCATCTTCAATGAGATACAGACCTGCCTGATGTACAAAGTAAAGGCCATTCATGTTTTGGTTCTTATATAACCTAGTGGTTTCTTGAATCTTTTAATGTGTTTACCTGGGGTGCTTTCCCTGGCGGCAATCTTGGATGAGGAATGGACCTGCCTGATATATTTAAGGACCATTGTGACTTAGTTTGATTCTAGATTGGCCAATAGTTACAGAGGGTCTGAAATGAAGCTATATTCCCTGATTGCGGCCATTTCGGACGAGGTACCGATTTCTCGGATACTCTTTTCGAGGGGACCACGTAAAAACCATTGTGACAAAAGCTCTTTTCAAAAAGTGTTGCTATCTTTTCCTGGATTTGAAATCTCCCATCAAATGGAGGTACCAAAACTCTTCGCTTCCGGTTATCACTGGTACTGGTATCTAACAATACACAAGTTAAACCCTGAATTTCATACATTTTAATTATAACAAAATTAGTACAATGTCACAGTAAACCACAGTAATATTGTAATATAAATATGAACAGTTTTATGAACTGTGTTTAGGACGAACATTACTTGTGGTGTTGGGTTGATAACCGGAACTGTTTATTTGTATTTAAATGCCGAAACCGAAGGGCGGACCAAATTATTTTTTGAAAAGGCCTATAAGTTTGGTTCTAAATTAGCAAGTATTTTCAAAGAAGAAGATCTATGAATATGTTTACCAAACGTTCCAATTGTACACTAAACCCCTGGCGACTATCTTGGATGAATTGCGAACCTGTCGGACATGAATTTGAAAGGGAATGCCATTGTTAAATTGTTTGCTTTCAATATACCCAAAGGTTTCCTACGAGATCTTTGAATGAAATATTAACGTCGGGGGGACGAAAGACGCCAAGTGATAGGAAAAGCTCACCTTGGGTTAAAGGAGTTCAACCACCTTTCTTCTCTTTTTTATTTGGATCCCATTAGTTTTTTAGTCCACATTTCCCCCTGACCTTTTTTTATCATTATAATGGGGTCTTACTTTTTTTTCAAAATTCCAACCAAGCCTCACCCTCAAAGAATAAATTGATGCTCTCTAATATTCTTTAATTTGTAGTAAATCATTTGTAGTAAATAAAATGTACCCTTACAATCTTTTTTGTATTTAATTAAATCTCTATAAATCTTTATATGCACATGAATTTCAAATATGATTAACATTAATTAAGTGCCTTGCCATCGGTAGATCCAGTCAGTAAAAAGGGGAGGATTTCGAGTTGACTTCTGCAGGTGTTGGGGTCAATTTTTGCCTAAATTCTGTAAGAAGTTCAATATTCCCCCACCCAAAAAAAGGGTTCCAACACCTGGCACCCACTATTGATCGTTCATTAGCCACTGATAGTCATTTATTTCATTGGTGGATCCACAGGGGTAGGGGGGTCCGCGGGTTGGAACCCCCTTTTTTGGATAATCATGTATTCTTCAATGAATATCTTGATGTTTTACCAAGAAATCCCCAAAACTTTTCGTGCCTCGTTCCGTACGTCGAAATTTCATTTCACTTTTAATTTGAAACCCCCTTTTTCAAATTGCCTGGATCCTCCCCCTGTATTTATAAACTAAGTTTCAGGACAAAAAATAACAGCAATCAGTCATCACACCATATTTGTTTCAATGCTTCTTAAAGAAGCATTGAAACAAAGTTTTAATAAATCCATTTTGTGGTTCTCTAAAAGACTTTTTGTGTGCATTTTAATACAGACCAATGCTAATCTAAGTTTCCAGCTGCCCGGAATTTTGAGTAACTATCGCCGCCAAATTTAAAGCACCTCATCAGCATATTATAAGAAACATTACCAGGTTTGGTTCATTCAGCCGACCTCTATATAGCTAGAAGAAAATTAGACAAGTATATCACATTGCGGCCATTTTTTATTAGAGAAAGGTGCAAGTTTAATATAAATCCTTGTCGCGATTTTCTAGAAGTAGATCGTAATGAAAAAGTTACGACGGACAGACGACGGACGCAAGCTGAATCCATGCAGCAATGAATTCCCTAGAAGATCACTGAAGGAAAAAGTTACGACGGACGAACGACGGACGCACTCTGGTTTCTTCAGCTCGTCCTGGCAAAGCGAGGTGAGCCTATGAAGAAAATAAACTTCTTAGAAAGACAATATCATAGGAAGAGATCGAAATGAAAATTCTATAATGGAAAGAAAAGCACCAGAGATAATTATCGGGAACACCTGGATTTGGTGTGAAGTAGATTCGATCTTAAGGATAAAGGTCCCCTTTTTAGTTTAATGTGAAACCTATGAGAAATTTGTGTAAAACCCCCAGCCTTAACGGCTTGTTTGTTTATTCAAAAAATTTATCTGCAAATTATTGAGATAATTACCCATGCAAAGCTACCATTATTTTATGCTAGTATTAACAAATTTAATGATTTTGCAGAAAAAAATCTTGAAAATATTATGGTAGCTGGATGTTTTCTAGTGCCATGTGCTATTTGTTCCCTCATAATATTTGTTCCAAAGGATGAAGTATTATAGAATATTTGTTCCAAAGGAACAAATATCATAGTATTTGTTCTTAACAGAATAAATGTTATATAATAATTGTTCCAAAAGGAAGAAATATTATGACAATGTTTATAATATTTGTTCCAAAGGAACTTTTGTTATGTGGAACAAATATACGTTGACAACTGGACAAAAATGTTGTGTATTCGAATGATTTGCCTTTTTTACATTGTTTATCATAAATTTCTCATTCATTTGTTGGTGATATTTGCAACGAATGGTAGCTTTGTATGCATAAACGAAATAATCTGCTTGAGGAGGAGTCTTTAGCATACGCCGTGTGGGTCTATGGATATGTGTGAAAACCCTAAGCAGCTTCAGTTGGTTCCATTCCACATTTTTTGGTATTTTTTCACTTACGTAGCAGGCACTACTAAAGGGACGGTCATTTGATTTGGGAGACTCTGTAAAAGATAATTTAATCATAATCTTGGTGCCGGTCAAAATAAATATTCTGATGATACTTGTCACGAAAATAAATAATTTCATTTTGTTCTGAGTAGAAACTGTTCTGAGGAAAATACAAAAAATAATTTGAAGTGACATCTTATAATAATAAGTACCTTGTTAGAGATTGACGTGGTAATAATTATTTTTTTTCAACCAAAATTTACAATGCCCTCCCCGACAATTAAACAGTCGTCCCCTAACATTTTAATAATTTCTTCTTATCTCAGTATCCGTGGAAACACAAGCTATTTTATTTCCAAACACTCAGAATCGGTTAAGTACACTTGCANTGGCGCGACCTACCTTGGGAAATATTTCAAGTCGTGGAGGTCAAGGAGACGAAAAGTCAGTTTGGAGATGGCATGATTCTGACGCTGGAGAGGTGAGGGGTAAAGACCAAAGTTTGGGCGTGCAGCAGGATGATCTGGGAATCGTGGCGAATATCGCGGCAAAAGTGGCACTCGCTCAAGATTGATAATTATGGGATGAAAAGGTCAAAGAAGAGCGGGTATGAATATTTCGATTTTGAAGTGGTGAATTGAGGGGGCGAGGGAGAGAATCCTTTTCTGATGGGGAAAAAACCCATCGGAAAAAGATTTTGAGGGCTGGGATTAGCGGGGGCCTCGGGAATGCTTGGCTAAATCTTCACTGAAAGGGGGCGAGGGCTGGCGCAAGCGGTCCTTTCCATCGTAATAATTCTTCAGGCAGACGGCAGGCGCACCATCTTCACCCGGGAGCTGAGATTGATAGGATCTGGCCAAGCGGAGAGTATCGCGATGCTTCTTCTTCTTCTTGGCGATTCGCTTGGCGATCAGCGAGAGCACTAGGGAGGTCGTCGCACTAAGGCAAGCGAGGGATCCAAGGGGAAGGGATGCCACGGCACCAACCCCGGTCAAAGCCGATCCCATGGTACCGCTGGTGAGCAATAGACTGCTGATGGAGGTCGCAGCTTGGATAATGGAGACCACCTTATCCAATCGCTCATAGATGCGGAGCATGCGGGCATATCTCTGAACTTCGGAATCCAGGAAATCCTCGAATCGGGCATCTACTTCATCGACCATTTATCTAGGTGCTCCTAGAGAAGCATGCCAAGGAGGGGGACGTTCTTGAAGGGGCTATTGGGGCCGAGGATCAATCCGGAGTCGTCGTAGAGCTTACCATCGCGCTTCAGATATAAGCCATCACCCTGGACGGTTTTCGGCAATCGGGCTGGGGAGAGATATAAGCCCTTCCCGTGAGGCTTCACGCAGCA
>MJUU01037360.1:0-15681 GCA_002080025.1 Modiolus philippinarum | reverse complement strand
TTAGGATAAGGGCTTAGAGCTCAAATTCCAGGTAAAGGTGATTAAGGTAAGGTTAAATGTTAGTGATAGGGAAAGCTTAAGATTAAATTGTGGTAAGGGTTAGGTTAGGGTTAAGGTTGGTTTAGTGCTAGTATAAGGTAACGGTTAGGACTTAGGGTTAAAGTTACGTTAGTGTTATGTTGAGAATTAGAGTAAGCAAGGGTTAGTAAGAATAAGTAAGAGTTAGTGTAAGGGTTATGTTAAGATTAAAAGAATAGGCTTAAAATTGGTTTACTACTTAGGAATAGGTTGTGTTAAGGTTATGTTAAGCTTGACATAGGGTTAGGGTAAGGCTAGGCTTAACATTGGTTTACAATTTAGGAATATATTGTGTTATTATTAGGTTAGTTAGATTTAGGGTTAGGATTTAGAATTAGAGTGTATATTGGTAGAATTAGGTTTGGCTAGGACTAAGGGTTCGATTTAAGTAAGTATTAGGTTTTGGATTAGAGTAAGAAAAGGTCAGTAAGGGTTATGTTACGGTTGAAATGAGGTTGTGTAATTATTAGGTTATGGTTCGAATATAATGTTAGAGCTCATGTCTAAGTTAAGGGCTCACTGTTAGTAAATGGGTGATTAGCTTAAAGGTAAGGGTTAAGAGTTAGTAAAAGGGTTAGGGTTAAAAAGTTAGTAAAAGGGTTAAGTTCGAGGTTGTTACAGAGCTTAAGAATAGTTTAGGATTCGACGTTGTGTTAGTATTAAGTTAGGGCTAGATTATTATGATAGTGCTTATGTCTAGGTTAAGGGCTAAGTGTTGGTGTCAGTGTGAATAACTTAAAGGTTAGGTTAAGACACTAGTAATAGGGTTAGCTTTCTGTAAGGTTAAGGTAAAAGCTATGGTATAATGTAAGTGATAGGGTCTAAGGTTATTATTAAGGGTTTGAAGTCAGGGTAAGGGTGAAACTTAGTAAAGTTAGGGTAAGTTAATCGATACTTTGAATAAAAAAAATAGTATGACATTCAAAAATAGAAAAAAAGAAAAATAACTGTAATAGTTAGAAATAAATAACAGAATAACATTCAAATACAAAAATAAATAAATAAAGAGTTGTCATAGCAACTTAGGTTAGGGTTAGTTGTTAGATAAAGAAAGTTGGTTATGAAATAATATGGAAAAGGGGATATAATTCTACGATTGGATGAAAAAATGGCGGGAAGGCTAAAAATAGCAGACGACACTATATAATTATGGCGACAAAGGGGAAATACATCTAAGGATTGGATGACAAATGGCGGGAAATCTTAAACTATCAGGCGACAGTATAGATATTAGGCAGGTAAGGGGAAATAACTCTAAGAATTGGATGAAAAGGGGAAATAATTATGAAATAAAATAGGAAACAATAATAAAAAACCAATAGCAGACAACATTATTATAGAAATTTGGTAGGGAAGAGGAAATCACTTTAAGTATTGAATGAAAAAGGGAGATAATTATGTAATATAATAGGAAACAAAATGTCAATATCAGACGACACTATAGGAATTTGGCGGGAAAAAAGGGAAATACCTTTAAGGATTGGATGAAAAGGAAAGATAATTATAAAATAAAGAGAAAATAATAAAATAACACCTACAAAAGGTTACACAAGAGGTCTTTAGTCTAAACATTGGATGAAAAGGGAGAAATTACAAAGAGCAATACTGAAAAAAAGGTGAAATGCTATTACAACAGATAAAAAAGCGCGGGAAATAAGTAGCAAAAGTAATGTCCCTTTGACGAACGCGGACCTGATAGAAGACACCCAAAAAACCATGGGTATTCCCAAGAGTTATGTCCCTTTGACGAACGCGGACGTGATAGATATAATGACAATAGATGACTGACAACGCCTGGATATTAGGTGAAACATTGGATTGCAGAACAATACTGAAAAGGTATAACAACAATAGAAAAAGGGTGGGATTATGGAGAAAATGAAAGAAAAAGGAATAATATACAATGAATAACATTGAAAAAGGGGTAAAAACATATAAAAAGGGGGAATAATGAAGGAACATACCCGACTTCCGGTCTATACCTGGGGCTACGCCCACTTCCGGTCGCGCATGTACACTGTAGTAAGGTCATACAACACCCCTGCGGGGTCACGTGTTGTTCCAACACGTCATTTCCTATCAACATGGCTACTTACAGTAGATACATACCCACTTCCGCTCGCGCATGCGTCATGTAATAAAGTTGTTTAACACCCCTGCGGGGTCACGTGTTGTTCCAACACGTCATTTCCGGTCAATATGGCTACTACCAGTAGTTACACACCTACTTCCGGTTGCGCATGCGCAGTCAAGACACTTCGTGTTCTGGTCACGTGACTTCCGCTTCCGGTCACGTGACTTCTGTCACGTGTTTTCCGGTCTACGTCACTTCCGGTGACGTCACTTCCGGCACCACCACAGCACCACCACCTCAAATACTAATTTGTTCGTGCCCATATACTACTTATAGGTCTCTACAAATACATATAGGTCTCTACAAATACATATAGGTCTCTACAAATACATATTTGAACCAATCAATGGAACAGCGCTTGTATTGTTGCTCCTTTTCTTGAAATCGCCATTAGGTCTTCAGCGATGATCTTTGCTCATACCTATAGTTGATCTTAGTTCTTTCAGTCACGCTTGAAACGGCTGCACGAGTTAGTTAACAAGTATATTGTTAAGGTATCAAAACTTTCAAATATGACGTTTACATTTGTCTGAGTTGTCTCAAATTGTTTCTTGCCTACGGATTATGTAAAGATTTAGAGGCCTCATTGCCAATTCCCCAAGTTAGTGTGAAAAATATGGTTGTAGGACAATGTAGTTTTGTCAATATTCAAAACAATCTTTATTTTTGATTCATCAACGCATATTTTCCACACATTTGTTTTTTTTAAAGTAGCCAAAAATAATGTTTAAGTTCTGACAAGTTATCGAGTACTTAATAACTGTAAATGTGTATTTTTTTCTTTATGTGAATCGTGTTAACAGGATGACGACCGATAAAGTTCTTTTTTGTTCATAGTCAATTCGGGCCACGTGAAGTTTTGATAGTTACTCAAACGAGTTGGCACAAAATAATCGAAAGTGTAAGGAAATAACTGTTTTTGCAGATCAATAAGTTTTACCACAAAACAAATTTATCTAGTAAGCTTTTGAATTGATCATGCAGGTTTCACCGGAAAGTTTGTAGGACTGAATATTTTTTTCAGCATCCCCGGTTTTGCCATGTGAAAAGAATAATTTCTGAGACGGCAAAAGGTGGGTGTTACTACTTCGCATTTAATATGTTTTCTACGTATTGATTTCGTGCACGTGTTTGAATTAACCAGTCAAATTTTATTTCTTCGATATTAAATTGAGGTAAAACAGTAACGAGATAAATTTTTGATGTCCTGATCATATACTTACCACCACATTTGGATCCATTTACAAGCTTATAACCTGCTTTGCAGTCACATCTGTAACCAGGGTATTCATTAATACATAACTGATCGCAACCCCCGTTCTTGGACAGGCATTCATTTTTGTCTGTAATAATAACCAATGGAGTAATTGAAGAAATATCACAATAAAAAATATCTTTATATGTTTCATTACTCTACTGACGAAATGTAAAAATTTTAAAGTGGAACAAAGTATGGCTTATTATGGCACGCCGTTCTCGTCAAAACTATCGGGAAAGACATTTGTGTAAAATCTGCAAAGGGGAAGTGTGCACAAAACTGAGTGTGTTAAATGTATTTCTGAGTGTGTAAAATAATTCTGAGTGTGTGAAAATAATTTCTCAGTGCATATTTTTATTTCTCGGTGCATTTTAAAAATCTCAGTTTAAAAATATCAGTGTGTAATTAAAAGATCTCGATGTCTATATTTACACAAAATGTCCTTCCCGACGAGAACGGCGTGTCATAGCTTTTTATTCATTATGATTCAGAATATACGTAGGGTGATAAATATGCGTAATACGATGGTAAACTTAGCGAATGGGAAATATCCAAGAAATTTGATACATTGAAATTTGAATTTTTTTTTAAGATCGTATTCATTAATAAACAAGTCCCAAGACTAACCAAAAGTCTTTAAATATGAATCTCTATTGAACATTATATTTGTTTATAAAGACGTTACCAATTTAAATAGTACTTGGTCAATGTGAAGTTTTGATAACCATAACTTTCAAAGCATTGAAAGGTTTATCTATAAAAAGTCAAATCATGTAATTTACACCTTATGATAGATTGACTTTTAAATGCAGGAAATAAACGTCTTGAACAATGCTCCAGATATTAAGATGTATTTATATAATACTCTTTGAAAAGTGAAGATAAGTGTTATCATCGACCAAAGAAGTAAATTGGGTAATTATTCCATATTATAAAGACTCACCAATACAGGTATTTCTGTCACTTCCTAAAGAAAACCCAGCCTTACATTTACATTTATATGAACCAACTGTATTAGAACATGTGTCACTGCATCCTCCATTGTGCTTCAAGCATTCGTTTATATCTGTTGATACAAATGTTGTGTGAACGTGTTGATAGAGATTTGATGCACAGATAAACTAATGATAAAAAAGTGAAAAAAAAATATAAAAAACTTAAGTGCATATACATAGCTTTCTAACTGAAAACATCACTTCCGCGAACTATTATAATATACTCAACAAAGATATTAAGGATGATGTTTTGTTTTTCATTTCTATGACTATGTATAGTAGTTTTATCGGTAATTTATATGAATTTCCTTTTATCTGCATAGACTGATATTCTCAGTCTCACCGAACTGAACTCTATCACGAAATTATCGGGTAACTGTAAAGGTGTCACGTGCGGTTTGACTTTTTTTCGATTTTTTAAAATTAAAATATTGTGAGGACATAAAATAATTGCAAAAATATTTTTTTCATTCTATAAATCTTAGCGAAAAATGATAAATGCCATTTCCTGTACAATCAAATTTTGGCAATTTGACACATCTTATTCAGAACTATATAAAATAAGAAATTGGGGTAATAACAAAATTATCGAACAGAGTTGTCAAGAGCCGAAGTCCATGAGACAAAAACACAAACCAGTTGGAAACCCTAGGCAAAATCTGGTATGTTATTAAATATCTTCCCGCCCGCCTGAATATGAAGCTTAACGGTTTGTGAGCCTTGTGCTTCATTTTCTGTCTCACGGGATAATGTTTTTACGAAATACAGCTGTCGAAGTCTAGATAACATATACTTACATAACTATCACCCGAGTAATCAAGCAGTTACATTCCCTAGCAGTTATATTCCCCCAAACTAACTAAGGGATAATCAGAAAGAAAGAGAATTGGATACGCAGAGGATTGAATTATTTGAATTGTTACTAAGACTCTTCCTCAGCTCTTCGAATTTTGGTTTTCTCACATGTTTGATTACTATCTACACTGAAAAGACAATTGATTTGAAATGTCAATCTAAAATTAAGCTTAACACAGATTAAGGAATAACCATTGTGGTAAAATCATTACCTTTGCAAGATGTCTTGTCAGAAGAAAGAGAAAATCCAGCTCTGCATGAGCATTTGAATGATCCATGTGTATTCTGACATAAATGATCGCAGCCTCCGTTCCGTACTAAACACTCATTTACATCTAAAACAAAAGGCTTTATTACGTACATTTAAAATGTAGATGATACAATATCTAACACAATATAGCAGGAAACTTAACACAGTTATAAAAAAAATCAACTGCAACAACTCAAGAGATTGTATACTTACTTGAGATTTCATGTTGCCTAATTGTCGATTTTTATTCATTTTTTTTTTAGATTTTTAAACATTTATCCCATTCATATTAGTGTGACACATATATCATCATATCAAAATCAAATTTATATTGATTTTCATTTTTCATTATATAATAAGTAATCTTAAGATATCATTAATAATATGAAAACATTACCTTCGCAAGATTTTTTGTCAGCCGCAAGTGAAAATCCGACATTACAGGAGCATTCAAATGACCCACGTGTGTTTCGGCATGAATGGTCACAGCCGCCATTTCGGACTGAACACTCATTTATATCTGAAAAAGATGCATTCATTTGATTCAAATTTAAAGTATCAAAGAATCGAAGTCACTTGAATCGTTTTCTGCAGATGGTCATTTCGATAATTAAATCAAAAGATTTGTAAAATTGAACCATAAAGCGGAAGATTAATAGTTTCTTATACAAGACCAATTACTCACACAATTGGAAGATATCCTGATCTTTAATAAGAAGCTAATAAGGAGTTTAATAAGAAGCTATTTCTTCCGGAAATACAACGATCAAACCGAAGGAAGGCAAAACTTGCCATTTGTTGTGGAATGTCTTCTGTAAAATCAAATCAATATCAGCGAGCCACTGTGACGTCATACAAATCGTAATGTTGGATTGGATGTGAAGACAGCTTCTAGTGACCCTGTCTTTTATGGGCCGTCTTACACGGAAAACAGCAATTTACGGAAGAAGTATAATTTCTGATAAAGAACAATTAAACAACTTACTGACTGACTAATTTTAAAGAAGTTATATGTATTCGATAACAGATATGATAAGAAGAATGTCTTCGACAAAACAAAACAGATTGTATCTTATGTGAGCTTATAAAGATCGGATGCTTTCAAAAACGAAACAGGTATTCATCGATCCTATATGTTTAAGAAGCCACGTGTAAAAATAAAAGTATTTTACAAGTTTTTTTGTCATGTTTTCAAAGACCTACATGCACATGAATTGTGTGTATGACCAATTGTATGTGTGCATACCATTTTCAATTATTGATGCTGTTTGGGGTATATTTGATGTGTTGCTCAGCCGCCCGATACATTGATTTTTAACACAATCCTAAGGGATCATTGTGACAAGGTCTGAATATAATTTAACATGCAGTTTGAAGGAAGATCTTTACAAGTCTTTTCCTTTCATAACGAAATTACCGCACACAATTGTTTGGGGCCAAGATCAAATGTGCAAAAAAAAAAAAAAAAAAATAATAATAATAATAATAATAATAAATATAAACGGCAATGTTAGTGACTTGATTCTGGTTTTTTCAAATCATATCAAGAATTCCACCCTTTTTATGGCGCGCAAAACCTAGCATTCAAATGGTGTCGGTACTAACCCAACAACAATTATGAAAATGTGGCGTGGACACTGAAATCTCTAAATATGGAGGATAAATTGACGGAAGTATAAATTAATATGATTACAGTTCTAGTCTTAATCAATATACAAAGGTTCATTGCAAGACTAGTTCTCTCAGGGTCATATCCAATGAAAAGTGAATAATTCAGCAAATTGTCCTCCCTTATAACACTTACTTACGTGAAAACCATCATATATCATGTTTTGTAATACTTGCCTTTACAGTCTGGACTGGCAAACCCTGAGTTGCACGTACAATAATTCGGCCTTGTACATTTTCCACCATTTGGACAAGAAGTGGATCCATGATATGACAAACAGCTAAAACATATACAACATATGAATGCGTTTTTGCCGGATTTCAATTGGAAGAATCTGGTTAATGAAATGTTGGAGCGACTAGCCGCTAAAAAGATACATGATACTGATATTTTTTTTCAAAAATATGCCACTTCACTCATTTTTGCTTAATGACATGTAAAATATTACATGTTAGAAATTTTTGTGTTATTAAGGGAGGTTTGGCGATTGATTAAGCTATTCTGTCCGTAAAAGAATCCCGGTTTGCTAGCTGTAACATTTACAGATTTCCTCTTGTTGTATAATATATTGATAATAACATAACCATTTCATCATGAATACAAAAGTTGCATAATAAACGGTAAATTTCGTTATGCTGTACACGTGTTTCAAGTAGTAACCTCTCATCAGCAGCATTCGAATCAAATAACAAGGAAAGTCATAATATAAACAAAAGTAAAAAAAAGTACTCATTACCAAAAATACCAAAAATCCAGTACTAAGGACATCTTCCGAGTGTCATACACAGAATGAAGCCGTAGTATTTTTAATATTTTAGTATTTTTTTTTAATTTAGATAAAAACAGTAAATTTCAATAAATGTAAGGTAAAATAACAACGCAATATAAATAGACAGGAGTTAAGTCAATGGCCTTATTCAACAATAGTGACCTTTGTAATGGATATATACGGCCGATGAGTTATGTTTTATTAAATAATATTACTATTATTTATTTTTTTGCAATCCATCAAGTTGCAAAATACAACTTTGCTGTTGATTATCTACATCCACACGAGTCCTTAACAACGCCGTTGACGACGCTATTTTGACGTCTATGGACATAACGAAAACTACACGACCATACAATACAGGCACATAACACTTTGAATCTGAAATTTTAGAAAGAATTAAAAGTGCATCTTCATGATTTGGTGTTATAAAGAAAACACAATAATCAGCATCACAATTTACACGTATACTGCAATTTAAGATTAAATATAAAGGGCTAAATCGTGCAATTTCTGTCCTTAATATCAACATACCGAAGTTACTTTTAATTTATTTTCTGAATAATGCTCATTTCGACATCTTACATATCATACAGTGTCCCAGCTATAGGAAAATAGAGGGGCGCTGCGCCCCTGTCCCCCTTTTCACATCGTTTTAGCGCCTCTGTCCCTTTTTCCAGCACCCCTGTGTGCCCAATCTGCTTGTCTATGTGCCCAATTAAGAAATTCAATCTGTCAGGTAACACCTAATTAAACACACCTACCTACAGGCAACAGCTGATTGCAAGTAATTGCCGGTAATTAGTTGATTAGCTTGGGTATTTATGGCTTCATTGGATAACTATGGTATTCTATCATCAGCTGGTAGGTATTTAAACAATTGAAATCAATGTTTTTGTGCATTTTTTGTCATGAAAAAGAAAATAATAATAATTCTTACAAATTTTGTAAAATCTAGCGAGAGTATGAAGGTGTTGGGGAAAGAAACCCATCAAAATTGTGGCTTTACAGAAAGTAAACAATAAGTGCAATACACATCTATTTAGTGATCCTAGGTCAAAGTAATGAATAGTAAAATTGTATTTCCCATTATTTAGGTGATTTCACTTTTTTAATAGTTAAAATTAAAATGTATTTCATGTAGTACATTTAACTTGTACATCTACTGAGACTAAAAACATTAATATTCAACTTATCATAACTGATTAGGGCATTCACAAAAAACAAATTGAAAGATATCAATATTTTCAAAGCATTTTACTACACTCTGATAAAAGGAGTCTTTCCCAATAAAAATTAGTTTAAAATATTGCAGAATTCTCAACACCTTTTGGTGTATAACCCTCCTAATTTTGATTACAAAAATAACCAGATTTGGCATTAAACTTCTAAAATACACCAAAACTCCTCTTTCTCAAACTATTCTGATAGCCCTTGATTACAAACCATAAACAGACAAATAAAAGTATCTCTTATCTATCTTGAGTAACTTAATATTTCTACAAATAGGACAAACAGGCTTTGCTTAAAAGTGCAACTTTAAGAACTGGAAAAACTTTTCATACAAGTTATCCTTGGTACACAAAGTGGTGTCCTTTGGTACTCAGAATTTGATGTTACACGCAAAAGTGCCCTTTGGTTTTTCAAATTTGATCTTACATGTAAAAGTGCCCTTCTCATGCGCCCCTCTATTTTCAATTTCTAGCTGCATATGTATGTCTTATCAGTGCAGATAAAACCAAAACATTTGGAAGTCCATTAACCAATGATGATGGTTAGCAAAAAACGATGTTTATACCAATGATTTAGAACGTCATTATAATCAACATCAAATAATTTGTTATACCAACCTTGGGAACATGCCGACCCAGTATATCCTGAACAACAAAATGTTCGCTTGCAGGATTGATAATAAGTATAACTTTGTTGTCTATAAAAGTAAAATAAAACCAGCATCTGTTGAAGATCAGTAAAGAGTAATATGTCGTTGTCCAATTGCCTAATGTAATTTACTTTACATCTAAATGTAATACTCATTGTCGCATTCTAATTGTTCCTGGCCAAGTTTTCCCATTATTTCATTTTCTCTTGGCAAATTTTATTTACATGCCGATTGATGACATCCGTAGCAAATGACTCCCAGTCTCAAACCTTACGATGTTCTTATCAGCAAATATTTTTAGACGTGTTTTGTGGAATTTTGCAACATTTTGGGATTTGGTAATCCAAATGTTTTTATCTGCATCGAAGAGACACAAATTGTCGAAATGAACATTGGCAAAAACTAAATTTGCAGTAACTTCGATTTTAATGATTTATTGTTCTCTAGAACACATGTTTGATTTTTTATTAACTGTTCTATTCCTTGTCCACTGGTTATATATTCTCCTATTGTTTTCTTTCTTCCGACTGGCTTACTTAATTTAACAATGAGTTTGATCTTATAGACACAATATTGCGCAAAGAGAGAGAGAGAGAGAGAGAGAGAGAGAGAAAAAGAGACAAAATAAAACATAGTAACGAATTAGAAATGTAACAAAGCATTAAAATCATATCAAATGAAGTCCAATGATTGTCAAAAAAGTGTGGACACCTGTCACTTTTTATCGTTATATTGTCCTACGAAACGCGGTTATGAAGCAATACAGAATGATAATACTATTTTATTACTTTGTATCTTCGTAGTAAACATACCTGTATTTTGAACATCTTCCCCAACCAAACAGGCTACATTTGGTATAAAATTTCTCGGACCGGTATCCAACTTTTGCGCATGCATAATAGTTATGACAATATCTTGCGTCTGTTAAACTGAAATGCATTATTATTGTTATTCGAAAATAGCTTTTCAACAGACACAACACAGGTGTAGACAGAATACAAGTATGGGCATAATGATATACCTCCCTCTTTACAAAAATAATGAAAAGGCGAAGTATCTCCAATTGTTTAATTTCGAGCAGCAACAATATCCTCATGTAGTGAGCCCTAAAATATTTTCTGTGGAAGGTAGGCAAACTTCCTGTAGAGTTTTATCACATTTGAGTCACTTTAAAATTTCCCGCCTGTTTTCAGTTTCCATTGCAACAGCAGCCGTTTTGAATACGAACGGACGAACCGACGGACGAACGGACAGACAAGGCTAACAATATCCCCGACTTTTCCTCACGGGATATAAAAAGGAAAGAAAAAAAAAAACAGAAAAAAATAAAAGAGGTCACTTGATAACATCTGTAACCTAACAGATGCTGGTTCAAATTCATTAAATTCCTCGAAATACAATTGTATGTGTAATTTCCAATGCAAAGTCGAGTCTGTCCAAAATCGCTATTTCTCTGGGGATACTCTAGCTACAACAACCACTAAAATAACTGAAATAGTGATTTAAGTGGGATCATTTAAAAACAAGCAAACAAACAAAAAAACACATTCGAGTCTTTTTAGAATTTCTGGATTGTGATGACTTTAGAAATGGCCACTAGAACTATATTAGAGTAAAACATAGGACTGCTATTATACAGTCAATTTCAGACCACAAAAAATTCACCAAAATTGCACACTATCTGATAATAAATAAAGAACCGAACCATAAGCCCCCTAAATAAAATAAAAAGAAAAAAAAGAAACAAAAACAAAACCAAACAAAAAAATAATATGTTCAAGAACAGATGTGCAAAAGTTTTTAGCGTTAAAAAAAAAATTGGTGTACATTTTTTTTCTCTGACAGAAAGAGCTTTCTGGTCTGCTTGTCCATCTTAAGGACCTTGAGACCTTTTTACTTGTTTTTGCTTCGGTATTCGTTTTCTTTACAATACATCGGTTTTGAAAATTTAAACCATCTGTTTTGTGCCAGAATGTCCAACCCTGTACTGGCATCCCTTTTGCCATTTACCAAACATTGGAAAAGAATATCAAAGCATGAAGAAACAAAAAAAAAGAATAATCACGATATTAATTAAAGTTGATCTACAATGTTTTTTCCTTCAATTATTCTTTTTCTTGGTATTCACTTAATTAGATTGCTCTTCAGCTGCCAGCATGTAACAAAGACATTGTTGTGGCCAACTAAGCCAGGGAAATACAATAATATATAGAATTTTCGAGGATTTATTATGACATTTTAAGGATTTTTTTATAGGAAGGAAAGTCAGCCAGTGACTGGCACATGGCAAATTTTGTTTAAAAAAACATTTGTATTTTGGAATCACGAACACGTATAATCTTTTAATTTTCGGAATTACACTGAGATAAATAAAATTACATTGTAAGCGACAGAAAATATGAAATTTTAAAGATAACTCATAGATTTGTATAAAATTAAGTTGCCTTTTTAATAAATACAGTGTAAGTTTTACTAATTTATCATTCAGCTTTTACCCCCTTAAAGAAAGTGAGCATACTGAAGAAATGTATCCTCAACAGAATACACATTTTTCTTTATTCAAAGCCCGCTCTAAGCATTAAAATAATTTTGTCTATAAAAGTAGATCATGTAAAAAAAAGAAATAAATAAGCAGATGCTAGGTTTTAAATGAAATGATACTTATTAGTAAATTACCTTCCAAAGATGACCCCGGCACCTGAATAGGTTTTCAGGGGCTTTGGCTACAGAGCTGCCGGGCGCGTCCCCAGGTGGTGGATAGGGGAATGCCCTGTCTTTGCGGGGTAGTCAGGTCATAATACGGAAAGCCTGACCGCGAACCATTGTAGCCAAACTGTGTGGAGAAACGCCACGCTCCATGCAGTATAAAGACCCCTTCTATATTTCTCTAAAGAGAGCAGACGCACTGGGTGTCGTATGGAAGGCTAAATTTCCTGCCCCTACCCATTTCTCCCCTTTTCAAGTGGCAATCAAAAGTCGTTACCCCGGTTGTCCCTTCCACCTATATTTCTTTCTTCTTTTACTTACAATTGTTTTGAATTGATTAACTTGTTCTCGTCCTGATATAGCTGAAATATTGCTCATTGGACGTTAAACTCTAACTAATCAATCAATCAATCCAAAGATGACAATTCCTACAAGCAGAGGAATTGATGTCTGTAGATGCTTCATCTCTCCTAATTACACCGTAATTTCTCATAAAAAGTCGTTATATTTTATCAACAGGGAAGTTTTTCTAACCAATCAAATCAATTTTTAATTTCAAACAAAAATTGAAATTACAATTTATATAAACATCGTTAATGTTTGGTAGTTTGTATATGTTATTTTGATAGTATAGATCGAAGTCAAATACGCACCAATTATCGAAATTACTTACACGTGTTTCCTTTAAATAAGCAAATAAACCGAATTTTTATGTGGTCAAGCATATCATAAAATTGGTACAGTTTTTTTTATCTTCCAGGGCATTAGATTTGTGTGGAGAGACAAAAATTGTCATATACAAAAAAAAAAAACAAACCTTCTATTGAATATTGATGTGATGTTTTTCATGGTTAAGACTATTGTTGGATTATGGCTTTCCATATTTGATTTTAATGATGCTGGGGAGAGGTTACTCCTTGAAACACGTGTACAGTATAACCATGCAACTTGGGTATTTTTGTATTTTGCTCAGTTTTGACGTTAGTTTTTTTTTATTAATGGCTTAGATACATTTTTTGTATGATTGTGGTCTCTCAGGCCACAAATAAAATGCAACCCTTTCTGTCTCGATGCTACATACCGGACCTATATTAAACAAACAAGCTTTCAAGGGATAATTTGAGGGATTTCTACACAGATATAGCATGCTCAAGAACCGTGCAGTACCGTAATATCCAGAAATTCTGTATTTACTTCAAAAAAAAAAAAAAAATGCAATAGAACAGTGTTTCAAATATTTTTTAGTTTTTATTGATTCTCTGAGCAATAGTTAGCTTCCGTATATACTAACGTTCAAAAATGTTTCCATTAGCGTAAAATACTTACCTAAAGATTATATTACAGCTCATACAAGTTTTTTTAATGTTGTCATTATATATCTCTTTTCCTGAATGAAGATGTAATCAAAGGGATAAATACATCTTCCACATAATACGGGACTTTTGAAATGTGTTCCACGCGGAATCAGTTCTATTTTTATGTTGAGCTCAGTGTGATTTATATTTAATCGATTTGTAGCGCTTCGGATTAATTGTTTTTCATCAATTGAAATTCAACTTATTAAGAGAATTGTCATTTAGAAAAAAAAATTATAAATGCACTTCAATTTTAGCAAATAAAATTGTTATAAACTAAACTACCACAATTGAATGGTGTTATTAATTTATCGTGAAGCAGCTATTGTTTTCAGACTTCTCTGACTTCATCCTTTGACTATTGCAATGCTTCATATTTCATTGAAGCTGCAGTATTGTTGGTCGACAAAACAGAAAGTAAAAGTAGATCTAGTTTAAACTTGATAGAACAAACAAGATACTTAGTTAATTAGATTGAACAAACAAGTCATCAGTATCAAACTTTTACTTATTATTCTTATTATTATAGTCCTATTAATGTTTGAATTCTAGCAATAAGAAACCCATATTTTACGTTTTCATTAAATTCCATATCTGCAGGAATATTATATCCAATGATGTGATCATCTTTATTCTGTATAGGTCTTTAAATATAATTTCAATACAAACACATAATTTTCGTTAGCCATGGAGTTGCATCTCGTCAAACTCGCAAATCAAAAAGTTTTAATATTCTCTTGAAATAAGATATTATATAAATGAAGAGCATATTATATGACAGATCAGAGACTACCTTGGAATGCATTAAAAAGAAGCTATACCTTAAAAATACACTATTTTCATTGCATTTTTAAGGTTCAATTTCCAGCAAAAATTACCTCAAAGTTACGAAACTCGACAATTAACCTGTCAAACGAAATAACTGGGCGAAATAACTCGTTTTTTTTTGTCGCTAAAAAGTCCACTCATTTCGCGATAATGTCCATCGACCTTGTAATCATGTAATCAACATGTCTTAATCAACAGGTAGTTATTTGGTCGATGGACATTTTAGCGCAATGGGTGGACATTTTACCGACAAATGACAGAGAGCAATTAAGGCGTTATAACTCGGTTTTTGTCTCGTACTTGAAAACAAGAGCTCTCAAAATGATCCCTCGGGCTTTCTTCATTAGGGTACTTTTGAAACCAGGTCGCTGTGCCTTCCAATAGCTATGTTTAGAGAAACACTCATTAAATCGTCTACAACACTCTTCATAGCCTCAGTATGATACATTTATTTTTGAATATAAAGTTCACATTTTTTTTTTTAATTGAGAGCACATCTATTTGAGACTAAGGGTAACTTTAAACATACTATTAGTCTTTTTTTTTTAGAAAAACTTTTGAACCATCTGATAATTCTTACCCCTTTGAGACGACAGCTATTCTAAAGACTTGAAATATCAACAGACAACACCCAACATGTTTTAAAGTAGGTTTAAAAGAGGTAATCTTTAGCTGATTTTGGCTTTTCTATTAGATCCTGGTAATTTGTTCTTTATCAGCTTTTACACATATTTGGTATATGGATTTCCAAATATATGATTATATCTACACTGAAGAGACATAAGTTGTCGAAATGGGCTAATGCAAAAACTAAATTAACAGTAAATTCGGCATCTTGTTATTTAACTATAAACATGATTGACTTCTAAAAAAATTCAATTCAAGGGTGTAAACATTTTTGA
>MJUU01037358.1:0-16686 GCA_002080025.1 Modiolus philippinarum | reverse complement strand
TGACACCGGACAGGTTGTCACATTTACCGAAGAAACCCTTATAAATCAGCATTCTGGTATATGAAATCTATTGGGATATAAAGCAAATCAAACAGGCACATAAAAGGTCATATTATTTTGATAAAGTTCACCAAAGTCGAAGTTTGGAATCCTTACAGGTCAAGAGAAAATAATTTTTACTTTTTGGCTAGTTTACGTTGGAAACTAACCGTGTTTGTCCGGTCTAGAGTTGCTTCCCTTAGTCCAAGTTTGTAAAACGCGAGGTCAAATTCGGGAATTCCGTTTGAATTGGCAAATGGTCTATTGAAATCAAGAAACCCCAGGGATTTTTGGAAAATACTCAAAGGTGATAGGCAAGAGGGGCCCGATATATCTATAAATTCATTATATGATTTTTTAGTAAACTAAATGAAGCACCTCCGAGAGACGACACTATTTCTTTTCCAGATATTGATGAGTATAATATAGAAAATCTGAATGAGGAGCTTAACTTGAGAATTACTCAAAGCGAAATATTACAGCGTATTAAAAAGTTAAAAAATAATAAAGCTTCAGGCCAAGATGGGGTTATAAATGAATATATTAAATCTACGGCTAACTTATTTATTAGTACTTATGAATACCTTTTTAATTTAATATTTGAATCTGGAGTCATACCAGAGAATTGGTTGGCTGGGGATATAAAACCGATTTATAAAAATAAAGGCGATCCTCTTGACCCCAAAAACTTCAGACCTATCACAATCTTGAGCTGTCTAAGTAAACTTTTTACCTCCGTTTTGTATGAGCGGCTAAAAAATTTTTCGGATGAATTCCTTATACTAAATGAAAATCAATTTGGGTTTAGGGGAGGTTACTCAACCATTGACAGTCTTTTTTCTTTGCATATGCTTTGTGAAATATTAAGATTCAAACGAAAGAAGTTATTCTGTTGCTTTGTGGACTTTGAAAAGGCGTTCATCAAAGTGTGGAGAGAAGGCCTTTGGTACAAACTTTTGTTAATTAATATGAATGGTAAAATGTACAAAGTAATTGTAAATCTTTATAACGAAACGAAGTCTAGAATTGTTTACAACAGGGAAGCATCAGCCTTTTTTCCATATTTTAAATGGTGTACGACAAAGGGAAAATTTATCAGCCTTCTTATTTTCTATTTTTTTAATTGATTTAGATTCTTTTTTGTCAAACTGTAATCTTAGAGGTTTGTCATCAATAACCGAAGATATTGATGAAAAATTTGATGTATATATTCGATTATTTTCTCTTTTATACGCCGATGATACCCTTTTGATGGCCGAGGATGAAAACGACATGCAAGATCTATTAGATTCTTTTTCTGATTATTGCACAAAGTGAATATTGAAAAAACTAAAATTATGATATTCTCTAAAGGTGCAATATCAAACAGATATCATTTTGACTTAGATGGTCATGAAATAGAAATAGTTAAGGAATTTACTTTTTTAGGTGTTTCATTATCAAAATATGGCACCTTTAATACTGCAAAGCAGATAGCCGTTAAAAAAGCAACAAGAGCAATGTATAAAGTCCTGAAAATTGGTAGATTGCATAATTTATCTATTTCATGTCAACTTGATCTTTTCGACAAAATGGTGAAGCCAATCTTATTGTATGGCTCGGAGGTTTGGGGGTTTGGAAATCTTGGTATTATTGAAAAAGTTCATCTGAAATTTTGCAAGTTATTGTAACACTCCTTCCTGTATGATTTATGGTGAACTTGGACGCTATCCAGTAGATATCAAAATTAGAGTTTTATCGTTTTGGTCAAAGTTATTAACTGATAAAGGATTGATAATTCCTTACATGGTATATAATTTGGCACTAAGTATGCAACAGAATCAAGGAAGTCAATTCAGTTGGCTTGAAAATGTTCGAGGAATATTTAATACTTGCGGTTTATCATTCGTATGGGAAAGTCAAAATTTTTTGAATTCGAAGTGGTTATTATACTATGTTAGGCAAAGTCTTAGGGATCAGTACACACAAAACTGGAATGAAATCTTACAAATTTCTTCAAAACTTTGAATTATAGAATTTACAAAGACTCTGTAAAATTAGAACCTTATTTCAAGTTGCTTGATGATAAATTAGTTATCGATATATGTAGATTTCGAACTGTAAATCATAGACTGCCAATAGAAGAAGGTAGATGGTTAAATTTAGACAGAAATAGTCGCACATGTAATTTATGTAGACAAAACGAAATTGGTGATGAATTTCATGTCTTACTTGTCTGTCCATTTTTCGCAGACATTCGTGAAAATTTTATACCAAGATACTATTGTAGGATACCAAACGTTCTGAAATGTAGGGATTTAATGAGTACTAAAAACAGATCAAAACTTATTAAACTTGTGAAGTTTATAAACATTATTAATAAAACTGTGACTACCCCTGGCTGATTTCTGTGGTCACTTGTATATTGTATTTTTGTTATATTGTATATTGTTTTCAGCTGTTGTATCTATGTACTACTGTTTTTGTGGTTTTAGAGAATAAAGATATATATATATATATATATATCAGCAAATCAAAATCAGGATGGCTAAAAGATAGGGTGTTATCATCAGCGTAGTTGTATAGGGAATAAGAAAAAGAAGGGAAACGGGGAATGTGTCAAAGAGACAACGACCCTAAGGGGAGCAATAACAACTCAAAGCCACCATAAGATCTTCAATGAACGGTGAGGAAACCCCACACCCAACGGTAGGTCGGAGTTGGCCCCTAAATAAAAGAGTAATCAAGTTCAGCGAAATAAGCATCTTCCTAGACTCCGATAGACATAAAGTGAACTAACTAGAAAACAGACAAGACACACAAAGGCTTAATAAATTTCCTGACTTAGGACAGGCGCAAACCTGCTGCGGCGGGGTTAAACTAGTTTTATTGGACCCAAACCTTCCCCCTACAGCCAATGTGATAAATCTAAAAAACAATCGTAACAACAGTAAAATTCAGTTGGCAGCAGGACTGAGTCAATTGTGAAAAATGAAACTGAAAGAACTAAATATACGGACATAAACATGAAATCACAAGAGACTACTAGCAGTTACAAAACATGTAACTGACATGCCAGCTCCAGACCCATTACCAACTGACAAAGTAAGTTATGTACCCTCAATATACAGCTTCCACCAAGATCCCTTCCTGTGAGGAGTTTAGCATAATGATTTCATGCATATACCGGAATACATAACCCGTGTCCATGCAATACAGATTTTAGAAATTTAGAATGTGTTTAGTTAAAATGCAAAGACCCTATCAAAAAATCAATGTTAATACCAAAGAAGGCCATACGTAATGACTTGACGACAATACCGTAATTATAACCCTTATGAATTAGACGATTTAAAGGTTTTATAAGTTTGTTAGGCGAGTTTAAGTATTTTTTACTCTTATGTAAAACATTACCGTAAATTAAGGGATGTGAAATACCTGCTTTGATTAAATGTTTACAGGTTGCATTGTATTTATGAACTAAGTCTTTATATCGATGATAAAATTTAGTAAAGGTTTTAACTAGTTTGTGATAACGAAAACCCTGATGTAATAGTTTTTCAGTTATGAAAAGATTCCGTTCATTAAAATCGCAAACGTTATTACAAACTCGAGCAAATCGAACAAGTTGAGATATGTAAACACCATATGATGGCGCTAATGGAACATCGCCATCCAGAAATGGATAATTAACTATGGGAAAAGAAAAATCGTCCCTTTTATCATAACTTTTAGTATCTAATTTACCATTCGTTATAAAAATTGATGTCTAAGAACGGACAATCTAGTTTGAAGCAACTCCAGATTGAATTGCTGTAAATACTGATAGTAACGAGATGGTACTTGTGTGACTAACCAATATTTTACTTAATTAACTCTTTTTAACAAAATAAAATATATCATTTATGAAGACATTAAATAATAAAGGGCCTAAAATTGAACCTTGGGGTACACCTTTCTGGATGTCAGCCCAACTGCTCAGAACACAATTTACTTTTATTTGTTGTTTTCTGTAAGTGAGATATGACTTTAACAGGGAAACTGAATGTGGTTATACACCATAAGCTAATAATTTATCTAATAATATATCATGGGGTAAGCAGTCAAATGCTTTCGAGAGGTCCATAAGGACAGCTCCAATATAATGGTTATTATCTAAAGCTTGGCGGCAGTCTTCTAATGGTCTCAGCAGTGTGGTCTGACACCCATGACCCCTTTTGAAAGCACACAAATAAGGATTGAAAATTGAGTCAAAGAAATCATATAACTGTGTTTCTAAAACTTTTTCTTATACTTTTGAAAATATAGACAAAACCCTAACAGGACGATAATCTGATTTTAACAGTAGATCATTCTTTTTATGCAAAGGTGTTACTTGCGCTTCCTTTAGTCTATCCGGGAAAATACCAGAATCAACTGACAAGTTTATAAGACTTGTCAGTTGGGGTACAATCGCGGATTCACTACCTCTAACGACTTTTGCTGGTATACCATCCACACCAGTTGCTTTTTTAATGTTTATATTTTTAACAATTTTAGAAATGTTTTCAGACGATACTCTTTGAAAATTTTAGATTTGAGTCATCATTTGCATCGATATTTTTCTTTATCTCTGAAACACTAGGGTGATTTGAGGGGCTATACTGAACATCATAACCTATCTTCTCAGCTACTGTAACAAAAAAAATATTAAAAATAATTGAGACCTCTGAGGAATCATTTATGATTTTACCATCATCGAAAAGAATTACTTTTTGGTCCCCTGATTTGCATTTTATGGAGAAAAAAGGTTTGACTGTCTTCCAAAAGTGTGCATTTTTTGTCCCACCAGAACTCCAGTTAGGAGTATGACCGCACTTTATGCGATTAAATCTTATTTAAAGATAAAACTGTTCAAAAACAGCAATATTATTACTGCGGAACACGTAAAGGACAAATTTTACATTGTAGATTACGCTTGGAATAAAGTAACTTGAAAGATCACCTATTCAAAAAAAAAAATCTTATTCCTTCTCCTCTTTGTGACTATGGACTAATTGAAAATTATAATAACTTTCTTTTACATTGTCCTAGATACAATAATCTCAGACGAAGATATATATTACCAATACAGATTCTAATAACAAGTACAACTGATTTATTATTGTTCGGATCCGATCACTTATCTTTAGCGCAAAATATTGCGTTGTTCAACTCGGTACAACGTTTCATTTTAGATAGCAACCGGTTTGCTTCCCGAGTCGATAAACCTCTTCTGCTCCCCACCCTCACATACACACACACTCTCTCTCTCTCTTTCACACACACCTCTTAAACTCTTCTATCTCCCCTTACCTTGTAAATATAATTATTGTACATTTATAAAACATTATTAATAATTTGTCTCTCTTTTGAGCATATATGTAAATGCAAATGTAAAGTATTATATATGAAATCTTGTGTCTTGTTTCCGAATCCTCTTAATCAATTTGTAACCTTATTTATGTATAGTGTGTTATCATATTGTATAGATGATTGACAATTTAATTAATAAAATATTTTTACAATATAAATAAGTTTTCATTGATTGTTTTTTCATCTAATTCACTAAATTTTTCTGCTGTCTGTATTTTTCCCAATTTTTATCATTTTTCTAAATGCATCTCCCTACTTCAATTACTTATTTTCTATAAACCCCTTGTTTCACCATAAATGTGACTGAGGGTTAAAATTATTTTTTCTGTCTCTTCTATAACTTTTTTTTCAGAATAAAATTTGTCTTGTCAGAAAGGGTAAGCCATGCGATAAAGGGCATGCGATAAAGGGTATGACGTCATAGTGTGAATACGGAATGAATGCCATGCATTCAAAACGTCTATATTTATTACTAAACATATGATAAATTGCGATATCAGGGTGACCGTAATGAGCTGCTGACTTAAGGCTGAAATGACAAAGATAGATATTCATAAAAAATATGTATCTTTTTTTTATATTATGCCTTCATAGTTATCTTCTCTTTTGTCAAAGTGATTAAGATACATTGACTGATTAAACCTTTTTGAGAAATTTCGCGCAGAAACTAGATTTACAGTAACTTTCATTGGTATTTTTTTTCAATATGAGGGTTTGACACTAGATTTAATTCTGATTACACAAAAGGACTACAAGATGCAGAAATTTACTAGTCATATGGTGAGATAAATATAAAATTGAGAAATTTTCCATATTTTGTGAGCCAAAAGGACTACCTAGTTAAGAATTCTAGCAGTCCTTCCTCAGGGTTATAGAACAACTCTTCGAGTCGAACCCTGGATATAAAATTGTATTACCTTATAATGTATGTCTTTTAAATGTAATTACTTTTTAGAGGATGTATTGACACTGCGTGTTATTTGCTATTTTGAACTTGGAGTGTTCAACAACCTTGAATGGTGTCGTTTATTTGACATAGAAGATCTGCGTGTACTGGACTATTTAGAGGATATTCGGGTAATGTAAATAAGTTATATTAAACAAGTAATATTAAACAGCATTGTAAGATCCGACCCGTCAGTCGAAAAACTATTTATCAATGACAATTCTAACATCGGAAACACTAAGAAACAAAAACATCACATGAATACCGCACAAAAAAGTAAAAACAACTAGATTTGCAATTGCAAGCAATATCTGATTCGATGATTCCAGCTAGTTCGCAGCATCAAAATCTACCTAGAAATCAAATTGTTGAAATCGGACAAAGTTGAATTTTTTACGTATTTCGGCGGCCATTTTGGGAAAGGCGGCCATGTTGAAAAAAATTTTCCTTGCATACCCATCTCCAGATAGTGATCCAACTTTGTACCAAATATGAATGAATTCCATTGAAGCATGATTGAGAAAATTTCAATTTTAGTGAAAATTTAGTGAAATAATAATAACAAGTGATAATGTGTTTGCAAGCAAACACAGAAGTCGCCCAACCAGAATTAATTCTTCAATGTTCTCTGAAAGAACAATGCGTCCTCAATTTAAGAATTAAGGATTTAAAACTCATTATGATTCTGTCTATCAGTGATATAACCTGTACACAATTTGTGGTTGCATCAGAAAAATCATTGCTTAATATGTATATTTATTGATACTTTTATGTGAAATAATTTTTTTGGCCATGACCTTGAACTTTGACCTTGACCTCCTTTTGAAGGTCACATCTTCCTTAACTTTTTTGTTTTGAATGTCTCTTTGCATCTTCAATGGTGTTTGAGCTATAAGCAAACAATCCTGAAATCAGACATCAAAAATCGGGTTTTGGTCCATAGGCCCAAAACGGTTGGTCCAATAATTTTTGGACCCATGAAACAAATGTAGATCTAAACAGGATACACATTTTTGCCATTACATGTTATCAGCTATCTATTATAGTTTATGAGTTAATCCAATGACAAAATCAGGGGTTAAAGTTCAAAGTGACCAATGGCCTTTGACCTTGGCACTTTTAAATGTAACACATATCACCTAAGTTGAATGGAAAAGGTTTCAGGTTTCTATCTCTAACCGTTTTCGAGTAAAACCTACTTAAAAGATGTTACGAAATATTCAAGGGGCATAACTCCTGAACGGTTGACCCTAGAGTTTCAGTCCAAAAATACCGAAGGTCCGTCATGAACTAACAAACATTTTTGCCATACACTTAATCAGCTGTCTTTTACTGTTTCCCTGTTAATCCAATTAAAAGATTTAGGGTCAAAGTTCAAAGTGACCAATGGTGGTGGTCATTTTGAAAATTTGAATACCCAGATGCACATCTTGGGATGGACATCTACCTTCCTGTGAAGTTTGGTAGTGATTGGGCAAGTAGCTTCCGAGAATTTGACCGGACAAGATGATGGCAAGAAGAAGAAGAAAAATAATAAGAAACGGTGCAAACACAAGATGTCGCCAAACTTTGTTTGGGCGACTTAATAAGAAACGGTGCAAACACAAGAAGTCGCCAAACTTTGTTTGGGCGACTTATTTATAATAAATGGTGCAAACACAAGAAGTCGCCAAACTTTGTTTGGGCGACTTAATAACAAAGAAACGGACCAAAAACAATATGTCGTTCCGACTACGTCCGGGGCGACATAATGAAGACACATATACATAGATGAACAACAGAGAGCCAATAAAAAGCCATGGGTGAGATCAGGCGAAGCGATAGAGTAAGCATCTCTTGCTTCTCATAAGGCATCCGCCGTTTTTTACATTTCAAAGCTCTGTAAGTAGCTTATTTTGGCTTTCCATTTAGCTAAGCTTTAAATCATAATTTACTGTATGGTTCTCTAAATGTTTTGATTGGATTTGCACTGAAGAGACAAAAGTTGTCGAGAAATTTACAGTAACTTCGGTATTTTATAACCCAGAGCAACAAGTGTTAGTACCACTTCTGTATGTTCGTGTATTACACAATTTCACATTTACTTTATTTCCTTATACTGTCATTAAATGCAACAATTTAACAAACGTGTCTTTTTCGTACATGTTAGATGCCTTATTTTATCTATTTCTGTTGTGGTTGTTTTTGTTATCGTCATTTTTCTTTTCTACGGACCATTGAGTTTCAGTTTTCCCAATAAACGTAGGTATTTGACAATAAAATGATGTTCAATACAGAAGTAGTCAATATATTTGAATTAACCCTGAGACCTATCTAAATAACGGTCCGAATAATTTCATTTCAGCGTTACTGGAAGAGGGGCTATGGAATGAGGTTGAACTCGCAGATTTCATGTGCTTATACCAGTAATATTTTTGAAACGTTTGATTCAGCTATAAATGACATAACATCAAGTAAAAGGTAAGAAAATATCATTAAAAATTATCAATATATTTTTATCATGTAAGAATTTTTTGTTTGCCATTTATTTAAAAAAAAAAACAAGTGGAATGTAATGCTATCCTGCTGACTTGTATGTTTAAAATGGGTTTTATTCTTCTTTACACTTTGGTACAAATCCTTGTATAATTGTCGCATTTCTGATCATGCTGGTACTTATACTATACGTTAGTTCACTTGTAAGATATATACGTTTACTTAACGGATTTGCGTCCTTTCCTCTGATACGTTTAAGGATAAATATGCTTACAACCATTTATCAAGAAGGATTTGTGGCAGTAAGAAACATGATAATTGTTACAGAAGAACAAATGGATTATAAAATATACAGAAATGTAATACTTCAAATGTTTATTCCCAAACAAATAAATTTTCAAAGTAAGTGAGAACAGAACCGTCATTTCAACCACAGAAATGCCCGTAAGCCCTATATACTACTAAAACATTTCTGGTAGTAATAAACAATAAACAGAGATCCTATGGCTTCGACTCAGTATGACACAAAACACTGCTTCTATTACAGATCTAATGTGGCAGAGATCAGTTTTGCACATGGCTTTACATTGCTCCCGATATATACTGCATTTGGATTATTCGACGACACGTCGCCTTTCCTTGCGTCAAACTACGACACACACAAACAAAGATTATTCCAAGCAGCAAAGATATCTCCAATGGCCGGAAATTTTGCCGTCGCACTTTATCAATGTGGTTATTATGACGTGGATTATGTTGTCAAGATGTTTGTGAACGAGAAATCTGTAGTTATTCCTAAATGTGGCAGTACTGTTTGTCCCTATTATTACTTTAGATCATTATACAAATCTCTTACTAAATGTGATTTAGAGGCACTTTGTGAAAATGAAAAGAAATAAAACTTTTTTTTGTCTTATCAAAACTATTTATTTGCAAACCCTGAATTCCCATTTATTCGGTTCAAAACAAGAGTATGTTAACAAAGCAATAGAATTGAGGATTTGTTGGATGTGTAGACCAGATCGGCTCTCTCACTGACTGTAATCAACTTCTAAAAAGGATTGAATACTGTGTTGTAATGATGCATATATTCACATAAACTGTACCGTATACTGGAGAATAATCAGCAATACACATTTGTGAAGAATTTGTATAAAAAAATCACAATTAAACATGTTTCATAAGCCAGTCAAAGAAAGCAAACATAATACTAACAATTGCAAGAGATGGAAAGACAAGTCTAAGCAAAAAAACAAAAAACAAAAAAAAAAACAAAAAAAAACAGGCCGATGCCCACACCCCACCCTACCCCCAGCCCCCGGTTGGACTGAAAATCCCCGAGGGTATTTGCCAACCAAATAGTCGCTACATTAGATCCAAAAAAAATATTTTAAACTTTCCATATAATTCAGTTTTTGGAAACTTTGTATTAAACCGAGGAGCGGCTGGTCTCCCTCGTGCATAGCTCTGTCAATAGCTTATTTTGGATTTTCATTTAAGGTAGATCGACCCTTATACAAGGTGCATTCGATTGGCGCATTTGCGAAACACGAGTCGGATGAGGAATTGATTTTATTTTGAAGCCGGAATATTCCTGATTTGGCCTTTTCATTGTGACGTCATAATAGATCGGCATGCACTTTCCCGCGAATTAGCTCCCTTTTCCCGTAAATATTGTCTATGTCGTTAACTATATAACATATATTTCTTTATCAAATGGTGACATATAGATTTTTCAGCTCAACATATAGCTGAAGTATATATCTCTGAAATATCAAAAAATAAAATAAATCTGATATTTTTTTTTTCATGCGACAGCTAAAAAATAAGCATGTTGTCACATTTCTCTATATCTTCTTTGTAAATATTGCTGAAAAATACCGAATTCGGCCCGATTTTCAAAGCCTGATAACAGGAAAAGATGATCGGTGACATATCATTTTTATTTTATTTTTTGAACAAATGGACTAAGACCTACAAAATAACTCAAAATAAAAAAAATCTGATATTTTTATTAGGTTCGATCTACCTTAAATCCTGTCCGTTATTTGTCCCCTATTAGTTGTACACATATTGTGGTTGATGGTCTTCTAAATGTTATCTTTTGATCTGTACTAGGAGACATAAGTTGTCGAAATGGACTGTATTCTGTTTTCACTATAACTTCCTAACTGAAATGTACAGTACTGTAGTCTTGAACGAACGAGCAGTAAAACTGAACACATGACCTGTGTATTAGTAAGAACTCAATTTGTTGATTCTTATTGTATGCGTTGGCAATATAGCGTCCATGTGTAAATATTATATGTTATTCAGGTTTCAGATGGGGTATATAGCGTGACATACCCTGGATGTTTAGTTATAGCTGAGGCGAAGCCGAAGGAAATATAATAAACATCCAGGCTATGTCACGCTATATACTCCGTCTATAATCTGAATTACCTTTATATACCGATGAACAGCCCTGGTGAAATGAAATCTGCGAAAAATTTTACTCTTATCAATTTCACCGTGTTGTTTACATGTTATGACATTGTCAATTTCCATGACAACTTATATTACTAGGCAGTTTTCCGAATATATGTTGACATTCAAAGAACGTCATCCAATCAAAAGCAGGCTAACATCTGTAAATCGGAATATAATATGCAAAATATGAAACTCATTTACATTAATATGTTGGTGGATATCAGGGGTGTTCCAGAAATAATTGTATGAGGGTGTTGGAACGCACTTTTTAAAAGGACCCACCATGCATTTAATTTAAATTCCTTTGTCTCGTGGTTTCTTCAGTGAAAGTCTTCAATATAGCCAAAAACCTACAAATTTAAATTAAAAGGTGCCTTCAGACCCCCATATAATTATTTCTGGAACAGCCCTCAGCAAAGTCTTGGTTTTATTGGAAACTTAAGTTTTTGGAAAAATTTATTCAATTTAGTATGTTGCAGTTTTCCTTACATGTATGTTGTTTTTCTCAACAAATTAGTTATATTTCCTGAGGCGAAGCCGAAGGAAATATAACAAACATCCAGGGTATGTCACGCTATATACCCTGTCTGTAACCTGAATTACCTTTATATTCCGATGAACAGCCCTGGTGAAATGAAATCTGCGAAAAATGTTACTCTTATCAATTTCACCGTGTTGTTTTCATGTTATGACGTTGTCAATATACATGACAACTTATATTACCTGGCAGTTTTCCGAATATATATTGACATTCAAGGAACGTCATCCAATCAAAAGCAGGATTACATCTGTAAATCGGAATATATCAGAATGTCCAAACCTTTTGATATTGCACCTTACGATGGTAACCTGTCATCAGCGCATTTTGGGATTTAAATACCGTTCAATTGAGCGAGCAAAGTGTTTTTCAATTGCGCGAGGTTTTTACCTAAGATTTACATTGAAAAGTAAGTAACTTTATCAAAATGTTTTTATATATATTCCAAAAATATAGTTTAGGGTAGATTGATTTTAATAAAAATATGAGACAGAATATTTTTTTATTTTAAGATATTTTGTAGGTCTATGTCCATTTGTTCAAAAAATAAAATAAAAATGATATGTCAACGCTCTTCTTTTTCTGACCTCATGCCTTGAAAATCATGCCTTGATTAGAAGAGATATTTTATATAGTTAACGAAAAAGACAATATTTCCGGGGAAAGGGAGCTAATTCGCGGGAAAATGTATGTCGATCTATTATGACGTCACAATGAAAAGGCCAAATAAGGAATATTCCGGTTTGAAAATCAAATCAATTCCGAATCCGACTCGTGTTTCGCAAATGCGCTAATCGAATGCGCCGTGTATTAGTGTCGATCTACCTAATCATAAATAATATAGTACTAAATATTATCATAAAAGTTTTGACCTCAAACAGGGTGGTACATGTAACTAACTATCAAAATCAGACGAAGCAGGAAATACGTACATTGTCGTAAGCAACTACATTTCAATCGAGTAAAAGTTTTTGCTGACACATTGATTTGGGCATCTTTGGTCATTTGTGCCATTTTTAGATGGCGGGCAACCAATGGTGTTGGGAGCTTTCATTCTAATTCCATTTAACAACTTCATTCACCAAATGATCCTTTATAAATCATACACGATATCGTGCTTCCATCGTTATTGGCAGAGGAACAGAAGTTGTTTATATCCATTTACTTCAGATACTAACAATGACTTGCTAACTGGCAGAAATGATAGGTTGCAATAACAGGTAAGTATCAAGATTACAGGTAAATTACAGGTAAAAATTCGCGTAGATCAAATGTGTTTTATCGTGCAATTGAAAGATTTTTTTCGTGCAAATGAAAGGTCGATTCGCACATATGAAATGCACTGTCATCAGCAAAAGACAAAAAATTTACAATCATGCTATTTTTTTTTTCGAAAATACAAAAATATTTTATTTATTTTCCTAAATGACAACAACAAATCCCAATTATTAAACGACAAAATGCAGAGAAACTCTTTTCCGACAAAAAAAAGTCGAAAAAAGGTTTCTTTTGATTTTCATTGTTTTATTGTTATCTTTTATTTGGCAAAAGTTACACTTATTACAAAAAATGAGTAGAATTTAAAATAAACAAATTATGCAGTAATTTTTAGATGAGATATAAAAAAAATCCATATTTATCCCCATTGAAAAAAAACTTTATGATATGGAACAATTTTCAAGAAATTTGAAGCCTAAAAATCAGCCTCAATTAACATATTTTAAAACCATGATTTTCCAAAAGTTTAATCTTTAGTGAAAAGACATATTTGTCAAAATTTCCATTTAGTAAAGTCAAATTTACTCAATATCTGTATTTTGTTACTTAAATATAAATAACTTGTGGGAAGTGAACAGCAAAAAAAAAAAAAATAAATAAATAAATAAATAAATAAATAAATTAAATAAAAAAAATATAATAATATATATAAAAAAAGAAAAAAAATAAATAAAATAAAAAAAAATATAATAATATAAAAAAAAAAACAAAAACAAAACAAAACAAAACAAAACAAAAAAAAAACAAAAAAAAAAAAACAGAAAACAGAAATTTTAGTTCTATTGATAGCCATTTTCACAAGTCAAGTCTCTATAGCCCAGATAATAATTTATTTACATCCAGTGATTTTACATGTTACATTACAACATTTACAACACAACTTCAGGGTCGTATTGACCAAATGTCAAGAGTCATGAGGCAAAAAGACAAATCACGTGGAAATTGCCGACCGCAATAGCCCTGACTTAGTACAGTCATTTCAAAAGAAATGGTGGGTTAAACCGGTTTTATGGCTCGCCAAACTCCCCCTCCCAGTGTGGTAGTGTCTGGTAGCAACTCATCAACAATTGCTATTGAAATTTCGTGGACAGTTAAAAGAAATGACCATCTCAGCTCAGAATAAAGTAAAAAAAGAATATTGATTCAGAGTTTAGATCGAAACTGTTTTCCACAATGCACTGATATCCATTAAGGTCTCCTCCTTTGGTGATCGTATGAGACATTTTTTTTTTGTTTTTTTTTTTGAAGCCTTGATGGCGGTCAATGAGATAATTATGTACAATGAGAAAGCCTGTATATTCGTGCTACATGAAGCTCTCGCGTAGCAAATCATGCAACTGTAAAACAAACACTCCATACACAGGAGAAGCTGGATTACTATGATTACTACTGTCCATTTTAGGGAAATTGATAAAATTGAAGTGAAAAAACGGAAGATGATTAAAATTTGACAGAAGTAAAGCACTCAAGTCCCAAATGATTATCTTATGCAAAAGAAAGCCCATCGTTCGTACATAATTTGAATCACAAAGCCGGTTATCGCAGAGACGAAGTGCATTGGTTATGCCAATATACAACAGCGAATATATCTGAAATTTACCGACCACCATTTAATTTAGAACAATTCATGCGTACACTACCAACTATCTCAGAAAAATTGGGACATTTCCCCTCCTCGGTTTTACGGAATTGTTACAAATGCTGAACAAAATTTAAAAAAATCAGAATGTAACCTTTGTTCTTTACATAAAAGGGGAATTCGTTGAATTAGCTATTGAAATTGATTCACGACACTGACCACTCATTGTTTTCTACTGAAATACTTGATGATTCTTTACAAAATCCTTCCAGAAGATTTGATTTCGATTTTTTGTCTTCTGTAGTATGACAGTGTTTTACCAACTTACTTGGCTCATCGAGTTAGCCTGCAATTTAGAGGAAAACACTCCTTGATGCATCTTTCCAAATTACATATCGTCTCATTCCTTTGTTCAAGACGGTGGTCTAGTAGTTATCAGTCTACCTTTTTTTAATTTCGATTTAATTAGTCATTAATAAAAAAAGGACGATTTGTGGTTGCCCAAAAGAGGTGTAACCCTACCGTTTGCATTTGCTGTTAGCAGTACCGAGCCCAAACATCCCGAGTTCCTATCATTATTTAGACTATTAATTATCACATTATCACAGACTATTAAAACCTGTTAGGACATCTGCTAATGAACAAGAACGTCGTTCATTCTTAAAACTCAAATTTACAAACAAAGGCTTAGATGCCATCAATCTTGGCAATATTCTTCATAATAAACATGTTACCGCTAGGATACCACCATATTTTAAAGACCAAACAGTTCCTCTTATATCTTAACATATACAAAACCAATTGCAATTAACATCTTCAATCACAAACGGGTATTGCAGGATGTCCAAATTGATGACTTCAAATCAAAACCACCTGGTTGTTTTTGTCTCTCTTCCCCATTTTTATACGCTCCTGCTTGTCACGTTATTACAGGGGAGCTCAACATCGTAAACAATGAGAAACTATGTGATCTCTTCACAAAAGGTCCAAAATATCGTGAACCCCAACCCATCAAGTGGAAACATAACTTTAAATTATTGATGGACGCAGTTGAGGAATACGCCAAACAATGGGCTAAGAGAGAGAAGGAAAAAGTTGAAACACTGTCCGACTGGATCAGGTCCATAAAATCATTGATTGTAGCTCGAATGAGGCGCCTAAAGACAACCATTAGCGTCAATTTAAAAAGCATATTCGATGATCCCGAGGTAGAAAAAAACATTGTCCTTCCTCCATGACAATTATGTCATCGTACCAGCTAACAAGGCTGAAAACAACATCACATTTATCTGCAAAAGACATAACTTTGACTGCTTAATGAAGGAGATGGGCATTGACAATTCATTTGGCAACCCCACATACACACTTTCCACCATACCAAGGGAGGACATACTAAACAATCACAAATCAGTATTGTCTTCCTTTGGTATCAGTTTGAGTGAAGAGAACAACAACCTGCCTTGTATCTACTGGGTACCTAAATTACATAAATGCCCTTACAAACAGAGATACATTGCTGGGTCTGCCAAATGCACAACAAAACAACTTTCTAAGCTCCTCACTTCATAACTTACTGCAGTCAAAGATGGCCTCAAGAAAGTGATAAAGTATACTCAACAAGTGCAGTGAATCAGATGTGGATTCTCAAAAACTCAAAAGACTTATTGGAATATCTATCTTCAACTGAACTCAACCAATGCCACAGTGTCAGAACATTTGATTTTTCTACTCTCTATACTACTCTTCCACACGATAAGCTTAAGTCAGTACTCCGGGATTTAATACATCGGTCTTTCTGTAATAAAAAGGTGAAAGAAGATATTCATTTTAGTGATAGGTAAAGATGGGGCATATTTTGTTAAACGTCACACTGATTCACACAAAAAGTATACAGAGGAGGATGTCATTTTAATGCTGGAATTCTTGATAACATATTTGGAGAATTTGGAGGACAAGTTTTCCAGCAGACAATAGGGATACCTATGGGGA